>JZLH01S0112818.1:10159-24607 GCA_001188425.1 Eucidaris tribuloides | reverse complement strand
GTTTTCATAATATATTTAAATGTATATTTTCTCTTCCAAAGCCTAGTGATGAGCTGTATCCCTATTGTTTATCTGAATACATTTTCAATAAACTAAAATGCAACTTGCATACATTACCGTTAGTTGTTTTGTCTGGAAAACCTGTGGTAGGCTGTCAGGTTGTCAAGAGCAACCTTTATCAGGAACAATCTTTATTAAAAAGGCATGCATGAAATTTGCATACATTATAAATCTTGTCTTTTGACTTTACTGATCAGTTTATGAATATGTACTGGGAAAGAGAAGTCACAATTAACCCTTGAAGTTTTTGTTATAATGGTACATAGAGGATTAATATACATTTAAGCTGTATTACGAAAGTTGTCAAGTCAGTTTGGCTGCTTATCTAATGCTATTTTATCAACAGTAGAATCAAGTCAAATTACAATTGTCATAAATTTTGAAGCTGTTTCATATGTAGGGGGGTCAGAGCTACATCTCATTACTCGGACTTAACATTTTTAACTTGTCATGCACATCGACCAAAGACCCTTAACACTGTACTTAGTGTATGATGCTAAGGCCCTTTTCCAGGAACATGACAATCAGTATACCCATATCGTGGCATTCAAAACAGTTCACTGCTGCGCTACAAAAATATTCTTATATATTTAACCATTGACGAGAACAGAGATCATGGAACACACACCACAAAATTAGGTCATGATTTTGATTGATTTCTTAAAAAAGTGTCTGTATTTACTCGAGATGAAGTTATGTCGATTAGAGACAAAAGTTTACACCATATCAGATATCCGTTCATTTTATTCTCTTATAAATACTCATAAAATTATTGATCTATTGATATTGTTTCATTTCCACTCAGAATAAAGACAAGGGAGGAGTGGCTTTTGTGTGCCATATAGAGAAATGTTTATACATATTCATCAGTCCCTGTGTAGTGTATGCACATTTCCAGCATGGAGGAAAGAATCATGAATATTCATGACTGGGTTGATTGGGTATCAAAGTATACAATATTCATCAGTCCCTGTGTAGTGTATGTAGATTTCCAGCATTGAGGAAGGAATCATGAATATTCATGAATGGATTAGAAGCCAGGTTTATCTTGAACTGGTTGATTGGGTATCAAAGTATACATATTCATCAGTCCCTGTGTGGTATATGTTGATTTCCAGCAGTGAGGAAGGAATCATGAATATTCATGAATGGGTAAGAGACCAGCCTAATCATGAACTTGTGATCGAAAATCAAAGTATTTGCGAAATGTGTTTGCATATACTGGCAAGCAAATGGTTTCACCTCATAAGGCCTACAACGCCTACTCATGTTTTTTTTTTTCATAGCACTTGAGGCGGCCGGATGTGTAAAAAACGATATCAGGTAATCTGATTGAGATTATGAACACAGCATTGTGACAAATCCTGTAAGATAAAAACATAAATACATGATTTCCAATATGATAAATTATCATGCAGTAGATTATCTGCGTAATTTGTAACATAGCAGTTAAAATTGAGATAGACGTTTGTATTTTTTTTCAGTAAGATACCTTTGGGTCAAATTCTATGTAGTCAATAACTAGCTGAAAAATACCTTGGGCTAGATGATGAAATGGGGTAGCCAAATTAACAAGACAAATTTCCTATGATTCTGTGCCTTAATGTTGGAAAGGAATGTTGTAATTTGTTCTTGAATTTAATCACGATTGAAGTATACATCATTTTTGTTTGTATAGATTATAAAAGAAACCGTAAATACTGGCTGTGTTATTATTCCTATAGATTATGTTTGTGTAAGTCCTGTATATGTAGCCCTTGTATATTAACTGCACATTGGCAGTGCTTGCAGAACTATCAATAAAGGTGAATGTGAAATTCTGTAAGGAAAAAATGTTTTGGTTTAAAATTTTTGTACAAAACTTATATAGAGTTGAATAAAATATGTAAATCTATGTAAACATTGAAAATAAAGAGAATTTGTGAATGTGACTTATCTTGAATTTTGGAGCATAATGAGTAAGATACTAACACATTAAGAATTTTGACCAAAATGTAAAAAAAAAAAGTTAGCATATGTCAAGTATTTAATTCTGCACATGTATAATGGAAAAAATGGCATATGTGCAGGTATGATTTTTATATGAAAATTACAATACTCCATTACATAGAAAGAGTTGTACATTATATATTAATATTTCACCATCTATAGTTTTTTTTTCTCTCCATTTTTTGGTTTGGGGTATCAGAGAAATAAAAAAAAATGTTATAAAATCTGCCTATGTTCATGTATGTTTAATTTGTCATATGTATATTGTACGTTCATCTACTGCATTCATTTCTTAAAAACAAAGAATCACTCAAATAAGGGGCCATTTGTTGTGCCTAGTTTTTGTTCACTGTGGTGAACTAATGATGTTGAGATTACACAATACCCCAATTTCAGGACAAAAAAATATCTAATGCTAATTATCCCCTGAAGATATCCAAAATAACACCAGACCCCCCCTCCAAAAAAACAAAACAACAACAAAACAAAACATAAAAAACCAACCAAAAAACAGTAATTCTCTGTAATCCTCCCCCTCCCCACTAAAGGGGGAAAATATATAAACAGATGGATATTGATATTATGAAATTTGGACTGACAATATCAATTTTTGTTTTCACACTCGATCTTTCGTCTATCTTCCTAACAATGTTCTATTAGATTTATTGAAATATTGAAGTTCAGTGAGATGTGCTGTTTGTTAAAATTCCTGTACTAAAGCAACCTTGTCCAATGAATGAGTCACATGCTAATCTTGCAATCTGCATTATTAGAATTGATGAGACAGTGACTGTGATGGTTGTGAGTATACACACATGGATGTGGTATGGGTAAAGAGGACATTAACTTTATTCAATGCACGGGTGTATCCACGGGGTGGGGGGGGGAGGGGAGGAATGGGAGTAGAGTAGTGGGGGCATGGTCTCCCATACATCATTTTGTGACCCCCACCCCCAACCCATGACCCCAGAAAATCCTCTCATAATGATAACATCTTAAAGAAATAAAATTGACAAGAGAAAAATGCTAGTTTGTACTCCACAATCAAACACCTTGCCCACCCAATGGAAAACAAAAAATGTAGCTACACTGCATATTCATTTATATGCAGACTACTACAATTTGGAATGAAATTCTTTCTCTAAAATTTAACACATTTATTCATACATAGTCTCTACGTGTTTTACATTATAGTTGCCATAAAACAAACAGCATGGAGAAAAAAAAACAAAGAACTACTATTAAAACGTCAGCTGTAGTATTGTTATATCAATGAACTTGAATTTTACCCTGAGACCTGAGAGCACAAGAGGGTTTATACATTTGATTTGGATGAGATAAATATAGTACATGTATTTAGTGTACTTACAAAACATCCTTGATATCAATGAAATATGACTGATATAGATCCTGTGGTGAAATGAAATTGTTGAGTGAGTGGAAGAGAAATTTGATTCTTTGCCAATGAAGGATGGGCTTCAGGTTAAGCACTGAAATGTATTCTTTTGATGAAATAATATTTTTGACACAAACACACACACACACACACACGCATGCACGCATGCACACATACACACACGCACACACACACACACACAGAGACACACACACACATCCACACACACACACACACACACATGCATCCAGACACACGCACACAAACATCCAGACACAAAAAACCCACACACACATCCACACAAACACACTCACACACACACACATACACACACACACACACACACACACACACACACATGCACAACACACACACACACACACACACACACACAGACACACAGACACACAGACACACACACACATACACATCCATATACATACATCTCGTATGAATAAGAATGGTATACAGCAGAATCTTCTTATAACCAGGAACGTGTGATAATAAAAACTTCCACTTAATCAGTATCTTATTATCTTACCTTAAAAAATAGAATATAAAGTCCTAAGACCTTTTGTTATAAAAGGGTGTTTAATATCAAACCTCTTTAGTGGTTTACTGCACAAGCCTCTCCAGGATAGCCCCAGAAGGAGCTTATAGGGAGATATCACCATCAAGTATTGAGTATCTACTGCACACCAAGAAGTTATGACACACAAAAATGTACATTCAATTGTAAGGTTTATTTACACTGCATATTTACGACTTATATTTACACTTCATTATAATTATAATATATAGTTTACAGAAATATAATTTATAATTACTAGTGGATGGCTCCAGCAAAATACAATTACTTTCACATCATGCTATTTACATCAAGGTGTTATATACATAAATAGGTTTGAGTTTAAGATAGTACATCAATCCTTGTGGGATAGTGTGTTGCTCTGCAATCAAGTTTTCAATTTAATATTTTTTTTTCAAAGTACAAATTATGTTGTATTCACATTTAGTGAACATTATATAAATGTTAAGTACAGACTATTCGCTGCCAAAGTGTGACGTAACTTGACATCGGGTCACGCTCACTTCCTTGACAATGGTTCAAGCACTTTCCATAACAACGTATCACTCATACAGTTTGCACGAAACTTCGCTATGACTGCCTGGAAATTTCCCTCAAAATCAACAATTGTAGCAAAAAATAAGGCAAAAGAGCATATTTCTTTAAAGGATAAGTTGTCTGAGAACACACTCCAGTACCTGAAATTCCTTAATTTTGTCTGCGTTTTGGAAAATTACTTGTGAAAATAACACATTTTTCCATACATTGACACGACGGCCATAGCAAACTCACGGCCGGTTCAGTGTTCATACCGCGCTTGCGCATCGCGTGAACCAGTTACCATGGTTGCGGCTGGTTGACCTCGGAGTGACGTCACGACTATGGCAACGAATGCTTTTAATTATCCATTGAGTAGGACTTACGCCAAAGATCCTGTGTTGAGATGAAAACACATTAGCATGTAAAAGGACCCAGAGAAGGGTGAAAACTTGGCATTCGACTTACAATGTGATACCTATGTGCCGCACTGAAGTCGAAAATCGCGGGCTCTGGAACGGGCTTGAGCGAAAAATGGGGTCTCTGGAACTGGAGCCAAGGCTTCAGAAAACCTCAAAATGCTATGCTCTGGAACTACAAAGTGGCGAAGTTCCGGCGCGCCAACGGCACGCCGTGCTGAAAGGGCAATGCTCTGGCCCGGCCGCGCCGTGAGGCGGTGCGGCCGAGCAAAAAATCAGAAGCGAAATGGCAAATTTGAGGGTCTCTGGAACTGAAAAAACAAAACAATTTCTGTGCCTTCTGAAATTGAGATGCTCTGGAACGGAAATTTGGGCTGGAAATGGGGGTGTCAACCGCGGCTCATAGATATCACACAATTATACTAAGTCGCCCCCCCCCCCCCCACGGATCAGTGCACTATAGCCCGACTTAAAAAGGAGCTATGCTACAGCAACCATACTAGTAATGCATTAAACTCACCCTCTTCTAATACAAACTGTATTGTTTCTTTTCAGATATCGTTTCTGGTTTTTCTGTTAGAAATTATTTTAGATTGGCATTTGAGGGTTCTGAAGACGGTAATTTTTGTCAGATTTTTTGATGGCAAACTCGTCTTCCCAGAAAAAGATCACTGTTTTTAGGACTGAAAATGCTGAAAAATCCACCCAAATGTGGTTATCACTGTTAAGAATGTAACTTCATTATAAAGTTAAAGGCTTAAAATGTGGCAGAGAGACTGGAAAGAATATTGTAATTTATTTATTTCTGCATAAAAAATATAATAATCATGACAATACACAATAAAATTGATGACACTAAACAGCTGGATGGACCTACTCAGCCATGCCTACACGAATCTCAGAAGAACCTGGAAAGAGCCCAGAAAGATGACCCAGTTTGCTAGGGCAAGTCACTGCCATAAAAAATCTGCCCAAAATGTCAATTTTCAGAAACCTCAACTGCCAATGTAAAAACATTTCTCACAAAAAATATTTGGACAGAAGCAATGCAGTTACTATCAAAAAAGGTTAAATTTAATGCGTGACTTGTGTCACTACTGCAGCATAATTCCTTCTGTGTAAGGCTATGAACTTTCAGCCTACCCTTGTATAGTACTCCTAGAAGGACCCTATTGGAAATTAACCAACATAAGGCTTTATGGGCTTTCCTTGATGGCCCCCACCGAAATGAAATGAATGCAAAACATCATAGATTTACAAGTATCGTCCAATGAGTGTCTCCTTGCTACCTCGAGGCAGGCGAGGGCGTGAAGTGTCGACTTCCGTTCTGCGATGGGGTCCCTGGTGACCTCGGGGTCATCGTAGGCGTTGCCATGGCCTGCTGGGATTGGCTGCGGACCTCCTCGATTTGGTGCATGTGGAGGTCGTGTTCGTTGGCGTACTGGGCGGCCCTCTCACGCGATTGATGGATGAAGTCTGCACTGAGTCTGAAGACATCTAGAATGGATCATAGTAAAGAAACAAATACAATGGGTGATTTCAAGTTTGGTGTTGGTGTTGGTGTTAGTGTCGAGGAAACAAAATCGTCTGCTAAACCGAGCTCCAACACCGAGCTCGGTTTAAGTAGACGATACCGATTGCACTATCGATCACATAACACCGAGTGACGTCACGCGCGATTCATGGCGTTGGCAGAAAGTCACGCCGATGGCCGAAATTTTTGGACTAATCTTACAGAAATGACACCAAATCAATACTGCCAGCCAAAAAACTTGTATGAATCTGAAAGGCAAGTTACTTTTCTCTATTCATATATGGAAGTTTAATATGAATTTGGCGAATTATGTAAGTTTTTTAAGTGGAAAAGGCTCTTTCAGCGGTTTGCGTCGCACAGCGAAGCTTTCTCCATAGCCAACACACACGAGCATGTCGGCTCTGCCACTCACAAGGCCAACACTAACACCAACACCGAACTTGAAATCACGAATTGCCTAAACCCTAGGGTTTAGTATTGATGAATGGAAAAAATTACACATAAATCACAAACACCAACCATGGTACTCGATTCAGCAGATGATATTCAACACCAGCTTCAACACCAACTTCCGGAAGTACGTCATAATTTTCGAGGTCAACCCCGACACCAGGCCTGACTTCAAGTATGGTGTTATAGCTGGTGTTAGTGTTGTTACAACACTAACACCAGATTTCAACACCAAACTTGAAATCACCCAATGGAAAGATTTATGTCACACTTTGTACATTGTCATTGGGTGACAAAACCTTTTGTCTCAAATTTTGGTGAAAAAGACGCACTGTATACTGTATACGCCATATATTTCGCGTCCGTATATTTTCGCGATTTTGCCTCAAGACGGGGAATTCGCGAGTGTATATTTTCACGATTTTATTGTATTTACATTCACTTTGTACAGAAATATCAGGAAGTGAAAATTTTCGCATTCAGTAAGTCGCGAAATTCGCGAAAATAAAACCACCCCGAAATATTCAGCGTATACAGTACTATTTTGTAGCTTGATGGTCATATTGTGTTCCATCCTAAATCGATCCTCTTTCTACTTGGAACTCATAAGGCAGCTAAACACTTTGTAAATGATGTGTTATAGAAGCTTCTGCTTCCTGTTTGTATTGGAAACAGCATAGGACATACACTAGAGCTGAAGGGTATTTAGCCCCCCCCCCCAATTAACAAAATAGCCCCCTAAAATCACAAAACAGCCCTCAATTTTCCTCATAGGGTTCAATGTATAATATACTAAAATTACTTAAAGGTATTGACTAACAATTACCACAGTTAAAAAAATCTGAGCCGCATGATTCCCCATGCTACCAGTGTCTTTGATGAGGTCTAAAATTGAAGCCCTGAAAGAATTGTATTTCAAAATGATTATTTAGTGCTTTAAAAAAGTGAAAATCGTAAGTTGACCAGATTCACTTACCCATTTCTTCCCATAGACTTACTGTGTGTACACCTAGGTTAATAAAACTTGCCCCGAGTTTTATTGTTTATTCATGTATAACTTGCCAATGGCAGTGTAACTTACATCCAGTTTAGACAAGAAGCTGGTAATATTGCCAATAATTTCTCTTTCTATCTCGGTTGTTATATAGCTTAATTGAGTCGTGTGCTGTTTATGTGATAGATCAACGGAAAAAGTGGTATTGTGATGGACAAAAATAATTATTTAGAGACCGATTTGGTTTTAAAGCCAATGGCTAACATTAACCACAGTTAAAAAATATGAGCTACATAATCTTCCATGCTCCAAGTGTCTTTAAGGTCTAAAAATGAAGCCCTGAAAAATTGTATTTCAAAATGATGATTTAGTGCTTTAAAAAAGTGAAAATCTACCAGCATTCAAATTGACCGGATTCACCTGCCCATTTACTCCCATAGACTTACTGTGTGCAGATCTAGACTATTTTATGATCCAGCGGAGTTGAAATTGTTTATTCATGCATACCTTGCCATTGGCAGCATAACTTTCCAAACTTTTGTATTCTACGGTGTTTATTTGTCCATTTGAACACTACTATGTAGCTCAGATATCAAAGTTTGACAATTTTTTAAATTGAAGCTCCACAATGTTAGCCTATCACTTTAATCGGGCTTGAAAGTATCCCCGAAAAATAAAATGTTATTTTCTGCCGATTGGCGAGCAGAACACAATGAATTCTCTGTTCTCACATTCAGCTACAAGGTTTTCATATAAATTTCCCACAAAAATCAATGCAAATGCAAATTCTTAATCCTTAACTCAGTTCCAAACAGCAATTACACTGTAAAACTCAAATTCTGACCTGAAAAATCCCATATTTGCCATTAATAGGGAAACAGATAACATGTATGTAGACCAAATAAGAATTTACCATCTAAATTACCCCTCTTAACCCAGGAGTATTAATGGGCACCCACAAGGAGTTGAAGTCACACTGCATGCAAAATTGGCCATGAGGGTCTCAGTGGCAGACAAGCTGAGATTACTTCCCACAGAGTGGAGGTGGTGCACATTGGTGCAGGTTTGATACAGGTCCAATGAAGTATGAGTCAAAGTTATATGAGAGGGTATTCCACTCTAATGGAAGATTATAAGCAGCCACCTTAACCTTTTATTTCCTTTTGAAAGCTGCATTACACACTTTTTATTACAAACTATACTAATATATGTGAACGCATTCCTATAATTTAAGGAACATTGTGATAACTCTTGCAATTGGCACTGTAATAGATAAGAGGATACATGAAAAAAAAATGCAAAAAAGGTGAACAATAACACACTAGAAACGATAAAAAACAAATGTATACCCTCAATATTCACAGCATCTCCTCTATCTGATATCCGACTATCTTCCTCCTCCTCCTCCTCCTCCTCCTCGTCATCACTGGAGATGGGATGGCCTGCAGCTAGTTTCTCTTCTCTCGTCAACATCTGTCCATCGAGCTGTTTGAGGTTTGGTAGAGCAGCAAGGACTCGCCTCCTGTCATCATTAGATTGCAAACCAATAAACAAAATTATCAGACAACATATTCCAATTACACCACTCTAAATTACCACAACACAATCAAATTTAAATCTTTAAATATGCAAGCTATTTAAGGTTTTTATTTGTGTCTTTTGGTTTTTATTGAGCACAATCCACTACCAGATCATTGGTACTTTGCATTTGATTGGATCCTTTTGGGATATTCATATTGACCCAAACTACTCCAATGATCAAGCACTGAAATTTGATGTTCCAGTATGGGCCTACTCTCAAGACAACTATTACATGTACATATTCTCAACAACCACTACGATTCACCTAAATATCATCAAAACTAAGACCCGATTTACACCAAGATTTTAGGCCGGCCTCGGGCCAGCCCGAGGCCGGCCTAAAGCTTGGTGTAAATGCAAAGGAGGCCCGAGGCCCTCCCCGATTTGGGACCACCTCTGGAGGTAGTCTCGGGCCGGCCGAAGGCGCTACGCGGCCGGTCCTATATTCGGTGTAAATGGAAAGGAGGCCTCGGGTCCCCAATTTACCACGCGATGCGGGCTGTTACGTAATACACAATGCCCAAACAATGCCTGCACCGTACTTCCGGTGTATGCAGGGGTGCGGGTAAACCGTGAATCAAGCCAATCAAACCAACTATCGTAAATTTGAAAAAAAGACAACAAAATACATGAAGTATTACATCCGTTAAAGGTCTCCTTTTTTTTCTTTATAGTGTTGCTACGAACTGCATCAACTGTATCAACATCAACATTACACGATATGAAAAATATTGCTGTTTATTACTTCACAGTCTCATTCCAACATTTTTTTTTAAAGTCGACTCTCTTACGAGAGACAGGGATGTTAATCACGCATGAAAAAATATTGCTTTTTTATAGGGAGACACAATGCGGCGAGTTTTGGAAAGGGGGCCTCTAGGCCGACCAAATATTTGGTGTAAATGCACAAAATTGCGGCCCTCGGGCCTCCAATTTAGGCCGGCCCGAGGCCGGCCTTTTGGTGTAAATCGGGCCTAAAAGAACTACTACAACAAACCTGGAACATTAGAAAGAAGTACAATAGTTGCTCATGATTTCACCTCTTACATAAAAATAACAAAAATAAAAACATTAACAACTAAAACAACAATAAGCTACATATATTATATGTAAACAAACCTAAAAAAAAAAACAATTACTCCTTTACAACTGAGTAACAAAAAGAACCTCTACAAATACTTACAAATCAGAGCCACCTCTCTATAGACATTCAATGTATACACCTACAAACTTACCGATAGTCTCTTGATTCTGTACAAGGATTATTCTGGAGATCAAGGAAAACTACAGACTTGGGAAGTTCATCTGGAATGTGAGAATCAAAGAAAAAAATGGCAACACTGGTTATGAATAAATATTTATAACTTAATAAAGACTAAATTTACATTATCCCCTTATTCCTTATTGCATTTACTTTCATGTGACAGTTGTATACAAAAAATGAGCTCAATACATACCAGTAAATTCCCCTTCTGTCTTGTCAACATGAAGCTATAATCTTCAATTCTGTTTTAGCAGGGCTCCACACTAACTTTTTTTCATAGTTGCCCTTTGGGCAAGTGAATTTATCACTTTCAGATTTTTACTTGCCCGAATAAAAATTTACTTGCCCGGAAAATCCGGAAATAAATGCTAATGAAAAGACATTAAACATCATTTCTCCGTAATTCTTTTTGTAGCATATACGTGTTAAGTTTGTTAGTTTGATTCTGGGGGATGTGGGGTGTGATATAATGAATTCACAGAATCGTAAAATTAAGTGCAATGAACAAAATAAAATATGAAATTCAGTATATAACAAGTTAACTGAACACAAACTTTTAGACATGCTGTTATGTTTTGGTTTGTTTTTCTCATTTCATGATAAAAATTTTACTTGCCCCATTGGGCAAGTAAAATTTAACATTTCAAGTTTTTACTAGCCCGACATGAAATTTTACTTGCCCCGGGCAAGCGGGCAAGTGCTAGTGTCGAGCCCTGGTTTTAGGCATAATTACTAAATATACTTTACTATGATACATAACCTATAATTACTGGCCAAGACGGCCTCAAAATTTCAAATAAATTTTCAATTCAGAAATAAAATGTCAAGCAAAAAAGTTACAAAGACAATTATAATGCTTTATTTACATTGGAATACACACTTGTATATTTAAAATGTAGAAATCAAAAAATAACAAAAATATATTGCAAACATTTAAATTGTGGTTGAGAGTTATTGAAATATTTAACTCAGCAGAAATACACAAGGGGAAAATATGATATTCACCACAAAATATTTATGAAGAGAACTAAGTGAATGATAATTGTGAAATAATTATTGAAAAATGGCTGCAAAATTGGGTCATTCAAAAGATTTTGTCCAGTTTATTCAGTACTACTACCTGTGTTAAGATCCAGTATTCTGCTGTCTGATACATCCAGCAGTGTGCCTCGGCAAACCCTGGTATTTTTGTCCTGAAATTGTCAGAAGCGGCTAGAATGCTTATTTGACGTTAAAGATGGAAATACGACCCAATAAAATACACGTAAGACACATTTCTTTATAGATGTCTGAAATAAATCGGCTTTAAATAATTGAGCGTTCTTTACGCGTTTTCAAATTATGAAAACGCATGTTGCCAGGGCTGTTGGCAACTTTGCGCCTTCGTCTGAGCTGATGATACGAGGCATGCGCTGATACATGTTTATCTACAATATACCTGTATCAAATGCCTCTGGTATTGTATTTTCACCATTTAAAAACCTCCACAATTTCTTTTGATCAGCTGCATTTCAGCATGTCGGATTGAGCAATACTGGTATTATTGGTAAGTGGCATTAAAACTGGGTAGTTCAAAAGATTTATCCAGTTTATTCCAAACTACCTGTGTTAAGATCCAGTATCCTGTTGTCTGATAGATCCAGCAGTTTGAGGGTGTCCAGGGCTCGAAGGTTCTCAATGCTCTCAATTTTGTTTCCGGCAAGGGTGAGGAACTGGAGTGATGTCATGCACTCTAAATTCTCAATCTTCTTGATGCCATTCTAGAAATTATGGTGTAAAATACATTTCATATGACATTGATGTTGTCACAAAACAAGGTAGGTAGGAAGAACAATAACTAATCAGGCACTGGATACAACATATAATCTAGTCAGTATTCATTGGAAATCTCAGTAAAATACAACATTTTTTTTTTCTGCATTGATATTCTATTGTATATATGTGCATGTATGTGATTTATACCTTTCTTTGTGTGTACAAAGTTGAAGATTGTCATGATTGTAAACAAGTGAAACTCAAATTTCCAAGTGAATAATAAATAAATTCATTTCAATATATCAATTCAGTTTTCTAATTGCAAACTGTTTTCATTTGCTCAAGAATCATAACTGAATTTCTATCAATATACAGTCAACTCTGCATAAGCCGAAGTCGCATAAGTTGAATAATCGCCTAAGTGGAAGGTCTTTACTGGGGCCCATTCCTTTATTTTCTATTGTTTTGACCCCTTGTAAGTCAAATTTCGTCTAAGTCAAAGCATTTTCTTTAGTCCCAAGAAATTCGACTTAGGCAGAGTTGACTGTACCTCAATATTTTTTCATGACAAACTTGAATTATTCATCATAACATCAGTAATGTATGTTCTACAAGTATTACCTCTATATTGGAATCAATAATAGAACTGATAGTAGCACTAGTTGCAGTAGTTGTACATACATGCTATAGAACAAGCAATTATAATCATAGAGGTAATAGCAGAAGAAGCAGTAGTAGAAGTAGTAGTAGAAGTAGTGGTCAGGGTGGTTGCTACGCTGGGCGGCGCCGGGCGGGGCCGCCCACTACCCAAATGTTCTGCCCGGCACTCTGGGTGAAAGACCAGTCTCCCGCCCAGTACTATTTTTCATTACCAATGATTTTTTGCTTAAAAAATGAGAATATTTTCAAGTAAACTAACATCATCAGGCTCAGATAATGGTCATGAATACTACCTTATGACTTCTTATTACAATGTAACTTTTAAAACGTATACGATATCACTTGCTTAGCAGTGAATTGATCATAATCAGCCGTCTACTACCGCGCTATGAAGTATGCGCTGCAATTGCATGGTCTGGGCAGAAGCAAAATTTCCACCACTCAGAAAAGTCTGGCTACAACCCTGGTAGCGGTAGTAGTAGTAGTAATAGTAGAAGTAGCAGTAGTAGTAGTAGTAGTAGTAGTAGAAGTAGTAGTAGTAGTAGTAGTAGTAGTAGATGTAGTAGTAGTAGGAGTAGTAGTAGTAGTAGTGGCAGTACATTTTTCTATATTAAATGAAAAATATTATAAAAAGAATAACTCACTCTTTGGAGGTACAAATTTGTGACAGGTCCAAGCATTTCCAGATTGTCAATTTCTGAGATGTTTTCTCTGTCAAGACGAATGTGAGTCAATTTCATCAGACCTTCAATCCTGGACATAGCGTAAAGGAGAAATCAAGATGGAGATTCAAGTCACAATATAAAATCACTTTCATTATCTTGATTGATTAGACTCAAATTGCACCTTATACATCAAATTTAATTTAGTGTAGTGATCAGTCTTGCAGCAAAAATTCAAATGTCTCTAATGTAGTTTCTGTTTTAGAAAACACAATTCAATTTGTGTTAACAGTTTTACAATATGTACTCTTCATAACTTTAAGGTGATATCAGGAAACGATAAATATTGATGCAATGTGTCTTCATGTTTGTTTTCAACATGTTGCAAACCATTTTGAAACAGATGGTTAAACCACAAAATAAGTTTTGGTCTGGTTTATTTTTTTCTTGAACGAATTACCAACTCACTGGTCTTAATAATAAAGTATAAACAAGAAATATGTGCATGAACATATTCTGGCAAAGGGGGAAAATTCCATCAATTTCAACAAATGAAAATTTGTGATTTTCAATCATCAT
>JZLH01S0112792.1:0-13030 GCA_001188425.1 Eucidaris tribuloides | reverse complement strand
CAAACATATCATCCACATAACCATTTTTATGTGCTGTATTACTTGGGAGTGAAGAAATCCTTTGTGAAATGATAAATGAATTTGATAATTTGTTCTTTAGTATGTGGTGAATCCATATCCGTTTCCAATAAATCATTTTTTTTATTTCATTTTAAATTATCACCTATGCAATTATTTTAGCAGTTGCTTCTTTTGCCTTACAC
Source organism: Eucidaris tribuloides (assembly GCA_001188425.1). NCBI lineage: Eukaryota > Metazoa > Echinodermata > Echinoidea > Cidaroida > Cidaridae > Eucidaris > Eucidaris tribuloides. The sequence continues at coordinate 12,827 of JZLH01S0112792.1, read as the reverse complement.
ATTTTATGAACAACTAACAGTACACTGTTTGTGTATCCAAGTAATAATGAGCACTGTTTTATGTGGGGTCAGCAACTCAAAACCTTTTTATTTCGTGTTCATCCTATTTTTTGTGTACATAAATGTGTTTATGCTAATTAAAAAGTGTATTGATTATGATACATGCAATTACTTCTTGCATGTTGTGTATTGTACTATATGCATGAAGTTATAATTCATATTAATTTCAATTTCTAGCTTGTATATTTACATCAGTTGTCTCTGTGCTAAGATATTTTTTTATTTGAACAAAGTTTTAAATTCGCAACATTTTTATGTGTAGTTGCATTATGTCACAAGAAATTCTATGAACTGAAAAAATATATCTGTCATAACTTCAAAGTGTTTTAAGATTTTTTTTTTACATTTGAATCAAGGTCAGAATATGACAGATAATTAGTTGTAACTTTTTATCATTCAGTGATCCATATTTTGTGGCTTGCAGTTGAGTGAAAATACTTTCCAGAGGGTTTTCTTTTTGTTTTCATTTTTTAGAACTTATAACCAGTTGGAGATTAGATTTTAATATGCATTCTCTAGTCTCTAGTCTGAGATATGTCACTCTTAGTCTGTAACAGGTAAATGTACAAAGCATAGACATATCTACCCCTAGCATCCTAGCAGTAGACAAGTGTATAAGCTCATACATCATTACAGACACTAATATTTTAGGTATAGTAGATTTAGTAATGCTTGTAAATAAAGTCAATGTCAATTCACAATAAAAGAGAAAAGATCATGATGTCCAGCACACAACAGTATTTTGTGTGGTTATACTGCCATTAAAATGGAGGAAAATGGTTACAATTACATATTCATGTGTTTGTGTGTTTTGTTTGAAGGGTGATTTTTTTTTTATGAACAGTGTATTTGTTGAGAGTCAGAGGGGTGCCAATCGGGGATGGAGGACTCGAGGCCGGCCTTGGCCTCAAGGTCGACTTTGCCAGTCCTTGGCCTCGGCCTCGGCCTCGTAATCCTGTGACTCGGACTCGGCCTCGGTGATTTGGGTCAAGGCCGAGTCGAGGCCGCAAGATTTGATATCATCTGGTGAACCAAAGAATAAACTCTGCTTGATTTGTTTGGACATGGATTTTGAAGTATTTTCAACTAATATGCCAAAAAGAATGATGGAAATCCTAATATAACTTGGTGCTTCACTTCTGATGACTTTATTTTACCCAGCTCGTAAAGTTTCACAAAATTATTCATGTGGGTCGATGCTGATGTCGCTGCACTATACTGCAACAAGACAGGCACGGCCGGAGGCATGGTGAAAGTCGATGCCCGTTCATTAGCTGAATGTTCTGAAGACATTTAGTCATTTACAATTACATGAAATATTGTTTACCTCAAAGTCAGCAGCTTTTGCTTTATTTTGTTTTAAGTTTTCCCAAATTGATAAATTTCATTAATTGGTTGACTTGAATGAATGGTTGCATGGTTGAAAGATTGTGTTTAGTTGCATTATTTCGTAAGATGTTGACTTGGACTAAGCCTTGGCCCCGGAGCCTCGGAAGGTAGTGACTCGGACTCGGTCTTGGCCTCGGAAGGTGATGACTCGACTACAACACTGGTGCTAATGCATAAGAAGTATTTCTCTGTATATCACGTCAAGATAGCATTGTTTTTGCATGTATAACTAGCATAACACGCCACATTATATGCAAATTTCACTGTGCAAAAATCTTCATTGAAAGCGATTAAAACTGGTAGGGCCCTTCCATTATTAATCAAGTTTGATGAAAGTAGTATTACAGGGTGATATGAATATTTCAATTTCCCCAAAATTGTAATTATACCTTCCTGGCTCTCACCAATTGAATACACCTAGGTATGCTACGTATTTCACAGGGGGTTTAAATTTTCACCTTTTGATACACGTGTACCTGTACACCATTAATGAAAATGCAATGAAATTGTGAGAATAAACTCGGGCGAATTCCCTGTCTTGAAGGAAAATCGTGAAAATATATGTATGCCAAATACATATACAGCGTGGCCCAAAAAGAATGCTACACATGCGATTGTTAATTTCTTTAACATCGTCCACAAAATGTTATTGGTGATTATTTCATGGATGAGAATATTCTTTTTCCAACAAAATGATACCATGATCATCGATTTTGATTAAGGCGTTTGGATTCTAGGGCTATTTTTCTGAGGCAATGTAATTTGCTAAATTTGCTATACTTAGAATGTATTTTAAACCCCTGCGATCATCAGAACATTGAAATATTCTCGCGTAACGACTTGCCATGGAATGGGCTGCACTATCCAGGTGCAATGACAATGTAAGCCATACCGTACCATTGTCTTCCGTATCAAAGCGAGACATTCCAGTTGTCTGTCTCCCCGCTTATTCTATGGCACGCTGTTACGTGAGAATATTTTGGTGTTACCAGGTTCGCAGGAGTTGAGAAGGAAACAAATTTCGGAAATTACATTCCCTCAGAAAAATGGCCCTTGTATCCAAATGCCTTACTCAAAATCAATCATCATGGTATCATTTTGTCGGAAAAAAGGAATGTTCTAACAAATGAAATAACAATTAATGGCATTTTGTTCATGATGTTGAAGAAATTAATGATCGTATGTGTAGAATTCTTTCTGGGCCACCCTGTATATGGCATTTACAGTATGTGGAAGCTTCCATTGGACCACTAAAATGTAGTTCCTACCAATAAGCAATTAGAACCAGCCATCAATGCAATGCCTGATCACAGATGAGACGTTTACCCAGGCAGGCCAGTGTCATAACGAGGTTTACACCATGGGCGTGTGAAAAAAAGTGTGTAAAAAGGGTTATTTTTCACGGCTGGACTATGTATGCGCGTACAGTGAAAAGGGTATCAAAATCACAAAAATCGTAACGAGGGGTTAATGTTTAACAGGAGGCTTACTTGAAAATTTGAATACTTCAGGGTATTTAAGATCGAAGGATAATTACTTGTTTAGGGTCCATTTTGAAAGTCCATACATGAGCATGGTGTGCACCTTGTAATGACAGTGGCTCCCGGGGGACATTTACAGACTAGACAGTTTTGACAAGGTCATCTCCTGCTTATGTGTAATTCTTTGCAATGTCTATGAAATACATAATTGTTCAAAACCTGTAAAAATGATGATTGATTGATTACTTCACAAGGGTACCCCCCATTTTTGCCATACATTATTCACAAAATTCAAAATGGGAATTACATCTACAAGGAATTGGGAAGTTGCCAAGTACAAAGATGGCAAGGATACATGTACATTTGTGGTAAATGTGCCTTTTGTAATCATATGTTAATCCATATACTGTACATGATATTAATACAAGACAGACAACTTCACATATACAGTGCACTCCCGTTATAACGAACACGGTTATAACAAAATTCCTGTTACAACGAAGTAGAAATTTAAGTCCCAAAATTATATCTTGATATACATTCACTGTTTGGTTATAATGAAATTTCGATACAACAAAAGAAAACTACTGGTCCCGAGGACTTTGTTATAACGGGAGTCGCCTGTACTCCAATACAGTGCTATGCCAAATCTACACAAACATTCATAGTCCTACATATAACCCACAGTGGCACCACACTACATGAATGGTAGGCACATTTCAGACACAAGTTAACAATGACCACAATTTAAAAAAATGTGAGCTACATAATCCTCTATGTTCTACGTGTCTTTGATAAGGTCTAAAAATGAAGCCCTGAAAAAAATTGTTTCAAAATCATTATTTACTGCTTTAAAAACGTGAAAATATATCAGTGCTCAGGTTGACCAGATTAACCTGGCCCATTTCCTCACACAGATTACTGTGTGTAGATCTAGGCTATTTTATACTCCACTGCAGTAATGATTTAATGGTGACGTTTATTCATGCATGTCGTGCCAGTGGCAGCATAACTTTCCAAACTTTTGTATGCTAGGATGTTTGTCTAAGCATCACTATGTAGCTCAGATATCAAAATTCAAAGTTTTCAAATTGAAGCTCCAAAATGTTAACTTGTGTCTTTAAGAGTTAAACTGCCTACATCCAAAGTCAAAACACACATAATGAACAAGCCTATATGCAAGTCTTCATAAAATTCTCATTTATTAAGTATAAACATGTCGATTCACACCTTGCAGCAGGATTACACTAATACATGAATCTGGTGATGTATTACATCAATGTCTCCAATGTAAAAAGAATCCAGTTTCCCCTCAAGGGTCCATGACTTTCAGATACACAGATGTTTACCACAAAATAATTGGACTGACCATAAGTGCTGCAATTTTACAACATTGCTAAGGTCTTAAGGGCCACCACACACTACACGATAGGTCAACGATCCGATTTTGGAAGAAAATGGAATAGTGTTTGATATAAACATTTCAACAGACGGTAAAATAAAAAAATATGGCCCGTTTTGAGCTCTCTAGTCAAAAGAAAAGTCAAATGGGCTCTGAATCATAGCGATGTGAAAGAAGTCCTACGATTGTCTATGATTTGAAATTAATTCGGCCTTTACCCCAGGTTCGAGAATGACAGTGCACCGAATCCCATTTTAAGTATTCATATTATCGTTCAGAACGCGAATCAAATAAGTTTCATTTGTTAAAATGCCCATATACTGTGATTTATAGCCAAAATCGGATCGCATCGGATCGTAGCCCATCATGTTGTATGCGGTGGCCTGTATACATTACCTTGCTTATTGGAAGGGTAATACTTTTCTTTTACTCTGCCTGCCAATGATGATGTGAGATGATGTTCCCTATCCCAAAGTGAAATTGTTATCATTGGGTATTGGGAAGCATTTTTTATAAGTATGGTATGTTGCTTGTGTGATGGCAGAATGCATTGTAGCTGATTGTAGCTATTCGTATAAACAATGTTTACTTTTGCTTTTGGACAAATATTGTTGGATATATAATATATAACCAAATTATTTGAAATATACACACAACAAAAAAAGTAACTTCCTCCTCTTTCAAACAACCATAACTTTATGACAAAATGAGTTTTAGCAAAATAATTTGGCAGGAGTATACCTACACTTATTGACTAACATCTGTGTTAAAATGTGATTGATCCGTCTAGCCACGCATGAGTGAGCATGCATTAAAGGCATTGTATAACAATGTTTCCAGTTTAAAAAATCTGAGCTACATGATTCCCCATGCTACTAGTGTCTTTGATACAGTCTAAAAATGAAGCCTTGAAAAAATTGCAATCATTAAGTGCTTTAACAAAATGAAAATCATTGAGAGACCATTCCAGCTTTTCTCCATAGACTGCTGTGTTGCAGAATTTCCTATCGGCTGATATAAAATTAATGTGCCAATTTGTATCTGCACATATTGTACTAGTGACAGCATAACTGTCCAAACTTTTGTGTTCTAGGGTGTTTATTTGTCCATTCAAACACTGTCAGATATGCCAGATAGCACAGTTCGACAATTTTTTAAACGGGTCTTCCACAGTGTTATACAGTGTCTTTAAAGGCAAAAATGTCACTTTTCAAAAGTCACAGCAGTCATCTCTTATGCCAAAATAATGGTAAATAATGGCATTTTTTACTCTGTTCATAAAGTGTGCTCACTCAACCATGACATGGTTACAACCTCTATGTTCGTACAACATGTACAGATACATTTTGCTGAAAAATACCGGATTTCAATTTTTTCAATAGACGTAATGGATTTTACAATTTTAGAATTGAGAAAAATGGAAATTTTTTAAATGAGCTCATTGAAGCGTAAAATATGCGAATAGTGCCAGGGGAGGTGTAAGGGGGTCAAACAATAGATGATTTACATAAATAGCGCTTAATTATTCACCAGAAACAAAATTTGTCAAAATCCTGCATCACAAATTCCCCAAAATGACCCTTGTGTTTTTTGAAAAGTGACATTTTTGCCTTTAATGCATGCTCACTCATGCATGGCTTGACGGATCAATCACATTTTCATACCTATGTTAGTCAATGAGTGAGAAATACTCCTGCCGAATTATTTTGCGAAAACTTATTCCGTTAAAAATTTATGGTAGTTTGAAAAAGGGGGTAGTTATTTTTTTGGGTGTGTTCTATTTTATAGTAATCCTAAATATTTTCTTGTACAAGATACACTTGGTTTGTATTTCATGGCGTCACGGTGTTTGTGCACAGCAGCTTAACAGTTAAACAACAACAAAATCATTACCTGAATGAGAATATTTCTATTGCACCATTCTCTCTGAAGAAACATTTGATTCCTTTAAATAGCAGCTGTACAAATGACAATTATTGCTGCATATGATCAAAGCTGGTACTTCACCATTTGGGTTACACGAAAATTGCTCTACAGAAACTTAACCACCAACAATTGAAGGTAATCATTGAATAATATGATAATACTGTTACTGGTCATGTCATACAATGCTTAAAGGTATTGGCTAACATTTACCACAGTTAAAAAAATCTGAGCTACATGATTCCCCATGCTACCATTGTCTTTGATAAGGTCTAAAAATGACGCCCTGAAAAAATTGTATTTCAAAATGATTATTTAGTGCTTTATAAAAGTGAAAAATCGTAAGTTGATCGGATTCACCTGCCCATTTTCTCCCATAGACTTACTGTGTGTACGCCTACGCTATTTAAACTCACCCCAAGTTTTAATTGTTTATTCATGCATAACTTGCCATAGGCAGAGTAAATTTCCAAACTTTTTTATTCTAGGGTGTTTAATGCAGGCTCTGCATGAGTGTCTGTGTGTACAAAACATAAAGTTGCATCTCCATTATTTCTTGACCAATTTTGATTATACAGAATAGTATAATTCATTAATTACACTAATTTATGCAAATTAAAAAAAAAATCAAGATATTACATCAACATGATTTAAAGAATATAGGTGGGATATACAAAGGACAAAACAGATTTCTAGCACAAATTGTTACTGCCAAATGTTAGATAGTGAACAAATTTTGTCCATGCAATTTACTAGTAATTTGGACAATCGGTCATATGATGCAGTATTTGGTACCCTGGGGTACCAACTAGAAATCCGCCATTTTGTTGAATTATTTATTTATTTTTTAGCACTGTACCCTGGCTTACAAAATTATGTAAAAGTTACGTAAAAAGTGTGAAAATAACAAATTTAGCTTCATTTTTACCCCATTTTTCGTAAGTTTATGCCTTTTTGTTGTGCACTTGCACAGCCTCTGCATCATACCCACTGATTTCAGCGATCATTACTGAAGAAAATACATTTTTGAACGCAAGAGGGCGCTGCACAACGTGGTACCCCGGGGTACAACGGTACCCCGGGGTATGGCGTGGTGCATCATATATCCATGTAAAGTTGTTATTTTATGAGTAGTTCTTCATTCAATACGGGTAGTATACCAAAACTGATACACTCCAAGTTTACTTTCTTACTAAATTTATTTGATTTCATTTGTTGTAACAAATAAACAATTCAATGAAGTTCTGAGCAAACTATCACATTGGTCTTTGCAGTTTGTAACATTTTCTGGCTACCCGTAGTTTGGTGCAGAAAACATAATTATCATGTTAATTCCCTGTCTTTAGTTGTCATCGCTAAATGACTTGAATTTCCATTTGAATAATATACAGTTTGCTTCTATTTGGCAAGAGTACTTCACAATTCTTAGGTCAAAATGATATCTATCTGGGTCATTTCACCAGTTTGGGACATGTTAGTATGACATGGCATGTATCATTAAAATTATGAATTGATTTCATTTCCTAATCTTATGCAACACTCAGAATAAGGTAATGAACTATTCTGACAAGTTACAGCCTAACAAGTTGAACTTTCACCAACCTGTGGACAAAACGTAATTTGGACATAACGTTTGACACCGTGTCAATGTTATGTCATGTTTTTTGTTTTTCTTTATTTCCTTGTATTTAATTTATTGATGTGAATTTCCTTAGTGTGTATTATTTAGAACACATGCTGCCTCAAAGGAAGAAACAATCTTTCTTTTGAATAAATTATTGAATATGGTGAAAAACCTACTTTAAAAAAAGATGATGAGTCTGACGTAACATTGACACAATGTCAATGTTATGTCACCACCACCTTCTTAATTAGAGTGAGATTTCTATTGTATTTTCAGGATGAACTACCAAATTTTACTGGTTTATAAGTGTAGACACTTTCTCTTGTTTATGCTCAATATTATTAATTTGCATTACAGTGGTTCAAGAAATTTGAAAAATTAAGCAAAATTTGATGTAACAAACATTGTCAGGGGTGTGCGACATGAAAAATGCCAACTCGATTGGTAAGAAAAAAAACCCTCATTTTGTGTTGGATGATTTTGAAACACTTGGTTACTTTATGTAGAAACACATATTCTGAAGTAAAAAATACTTTGGTACAGTAGTGAGAGTAAGAGCAGAGCAGACAGGAGACAAAATGTAAATGAAGGAGTGGTAAGGTAACATTGTTACCACCTGATTTTCAGAAATTCATAAATTTACTGTTTTATGTCATAAACTAGAGCAGTTCGACTGCGCGCAGTCGATGGGTATGCCTCCGCAGTCGGCAGTCCCATCCAACTGATGTAATTTGAAAAGCTTCAAGTTACCATGGTAGCAAGACCAATTAGACGAATAAGCATAAGCCCATGTGACCCTTGACCAAGTTACAGTAAATTCCAATTCAAGCAGTTCTTAAATTATCGCGACAATGAGCTCAATTCGGACAGGAGGCCTTGTGACCTTAGACCTCTGACCTTTCAACTCCAAAATTGAATCAGTAAATTGGTGCCTTATACAAGATAGATACTTCTTCGCCAAGTTACATCAAAATCGGAAAAGTCAATACTCAAGTTATCACAGTCATGAGCCAAATCAGACATATTTAAGGCCGGTGACCTTTGACCTTTGAGCTCAAAATCTAATCAGTTTATTGGTGCCTCATAATACATACTTCACCCAAATACATAAAAAATCTGACAGGCCGTTCTCAAGTTATTCATGGGGTAACGAGCCCAAATCAGACATATTTTAGGCCTCGGTGACCTTGACCTTTCAGCTCCAAAATCTAATCAGTTTATTGGTGCCTTAAATAAATACTTCACCCAGTTTCATCACAATCCGGACAGACGCTCTCAAGTTATCGCGTTTAACGAGCCCAAATCAGACTATTTAAGCCCGGTGACCTTTGACCTTTGAGCCTTTCAGCCCCAAAATCTGATCAGTTCATGCGTGCCTAATTATACATACTTCACCCAAGTTACATGACAATCCGACCAGCCGCTCTCAAGTTATCGCGGGTAACGAGCCCAATATCAGACATATTAAGGCCGGCTGACCTTTGACCTTTGGACTCCAGAAATCTAATCAGTTCATTGGTGGCTCATAGTACATACTTGCGTCCTAGTTACATCAAAATCCGATCGGGGTTCTCAAGTTATCCGGGTAACGAGCCCAAATCAGACATATTTAAGTGCCCGGTGACCTTTGACCTTTGACCTTTCAGCCCCAAATCTATCAGTTCATTGGTGCCTCATGATACATATTTTCACCCAAATAACATTACAATCCGACCAGCCGCCTGTCAAGTTATCGCGGTAACGAGCCCAAATCAGACATATTTAAGGCCCGGTGACCTTTGACCTTGAGCTTTCAGCTCCAAAATCTAATCAAGTTCATTGGTGGCTCATAGTACATACTTGGTCCTAGTTACATCAAATCCGATCGGGGGTTCTCAAGTTATCGCGGTAACGAGCCCAAATCAGACATATTTAAGCCCGGTGACTTTGACCTTTGACCTTTCAGCCCCAAAATCTAATCAGTTCATTGGTGCCTCTAATACTACTTCACCCAAATTACATGACAATCCGACCAGCCGCTGTCAAGTTATCGCGGTAACGAGCCAAATCAGACATATTTAAGGCCCGGTGACCTTTGACCCTTGACCTTTCACTCCAAAATCTAATCAGTTCATTGGTGGCTCATAGTACATACTTGTCCTAGTTACATCAAAACCGATCGGCGGGTTCTCAGTTATCGCGGTAACGAGATGCGGTAGACGGACGGACGGACAACCCGAAAACATGATGCCTCGGCAACTTCGTGTGCGGAGGCATAAAAAGAAACTGAACACCGTAAACTATTTCTTAGATGGTGACTTAGCCCTGACAAACTTATAAATGAACTTCATTTGATCTTGTAATGAAAAGATATAAAAAATGTAAAAATACTGAAATATGACGTAACATTGACATGTTGTCAAGACTGTCAATGTCACTTCGATTCAAGGTTTTTATGCCTCCGCAACGAAGTTGCCGGAGGCATCATGTTTTCGGGTTGTCCGTCCGTCCGTCCGTCCGTCGCTCCGTCCGTTCGCGGATCCTGTTCACCGCGATACACTGAGACCCCGATCGATTTTGATGTAACAGACCAAGTAGTACTATTGAGCACCAATTTGAACTGATTAGATTTTGGAGCTGAAAGGTCAAAGGTCAAGTCACCCGGCCCTTAAATATGTCTGATTTGCGGCTCGTTCCTCGCGATAAACTTGACAGGTCTGGTCGAAAAGATTTCATGTAATTTGGTGAAGTATATATTAATGAGCCACCAATAACATAATTAATTTTTGGGGCGCTGAAAGGTCAAAGGTTCAAGTGTCCACCGGGCCTTAACATATGTCTATTTGGGCTCGTTCCGCGATAACTTGAGAACCCCTATACGGATTTTGATGCTAACTAGGACCAAGTAGTGTACTATAGACCACCAATGATCTGATTAGATTTTGGAGCTAAAAGGTCAAAGGGTCAAAGGTCACCGGCCTTAGAATATGTCTGATTTGGGCTCGTTACTAGCGATAACATTGAGAGTGGCTGTCGGATTGTGATTGTTAACTTGGGTGAAGTATGTATTATGAGGCACACAATGAACTGATTGATTTTGGGGCTGAAAGAGTCAAAGCAAAGGTCACCGGGCCCATTAAATATGTCTGATTGCGGCTCGTTAATCCGCGATAACTTGAGAACCCGATCGATTTTGATGTACTAGGGAACGCAATATGTACTATGAGCCAGCCAATGAACTGATTAGATTTTGGGATCGCTCAAAATGTCAAAGGTCAGAGGTCACGGGCCATTAAATATGTCTGATTTGGGCTCGTTCCGCGATAACTTGAGAGCGGCTGGTCGGATTGTCATGTAAGCTGGGTAGTAGTATAATGAAGGCAACCAATGAACTGATTAGATTTTTGGGCTAGAAAGGTCAAAGTCAAAGGTCACTGGGCTTAAAATTATGTCTGATTTGGCTCGTTTAACGCGATAACTTGAGAGCGCTGTGTCGGATTGTGAATGAAACTTGGGAGTGAAGTATTTATTATAAGGCACAATAAACCTGATTAGATTTTGGAGCTGAAAGTGTCAAAGGTCACCGAGCCTAAAATATGTCTGATTTGGCTGTTACCATGATAACTTGAGAACGGTTCAGATTTTTTATGTTATGGTTGGGTGAAAGTATGTATTATAGGCCACATAAAACTGTATTAGATTTTGGAAACTCAAAAGATCAATAATGTCACCGGGCTATATGTCTTGATTTGGGCTCATGACCTGTTAACTTGAGTATGACTTTCGATTTTGATGTAACTTGGGAGAAGTATTCCTTGTACAGTAATAGGCCACACAATTTACTGAATTCGATTTGGAGTTGAAAAGTCAGAGGTCAAAGGTCACAAGGCCTCCGTGTCTGAAATTGAGCCATTGTCCGATAATTTAAGAACTGCTTGAATGTGGAATTTACTGTAAACTTCGCGTCAAGGGTCACATAGGCTTATGCTTATTCATCTGATTGGAATCTTTGCATACATAGGTAACTTGAAGCGTTAATTCAAAATCAACAATCAGAATGGATGGACTGCCGACTGCGGTATGATATCCCACCACTGCGGTCGCAGTGCACAAGCATGCTGCTAGTACGATTAATTTTAATTTACTTAATCTTTCACTATTATTTTAAAATGGTACAAAGACTATGTGAATAGCTTAGCACAGAACGAATGTATATGTGGATAAATGAGTTCAATTGTGTTATGACTTTAAGTTAGCGTAACAAGCGAATTAATCACATGCAACAATTGTACCAACCAGTTGAGATTGTAAATTACTGTTCGTACGTGTGTTAAAAAAAAAATTGCGACAAGATAAAAACCTGCCCTTCTTGGCATAATTAGAAAATACTCTTGTGACATGATGCTTAATCACGTCAAGAGGCACTGTCTTAGCTTTCAAATACCGTTAGTTTGTTCAATATGCTTGTTTAATATGTTAATTAAACAAGAAAGGGTAAAATTGGGCAGATTGTGCCACTTTTACTATCCCTTGTAAAAGTGATACATTGTGATTCCAACCCTTTTGTTGTTTACAGCATATCTCGAGATTAAAACAAGCAATTTTGACACAGAAACAGAATGGCATTTGAAAGCTCAGACTTTGTTCTTGACGTGAGTAAGCATCATGTTAACAAAATTATTTCCTATATTGCCGAAGAGGGCGCTTTTTACTTGCAAAATTTTTTGAAGACATGCCTGCAGCACGTCTCAAAAATTGTTCAAGGTGAAGTGCCCTCTTTGACAGTTAGAATATTACTGCTGTTGACACATATTTATGTCAACATCAAGAGCCAACGTCTAGCTTAAAATGTCTGTTTGTTTTGTTCAATCTAGCTTGGTTTGATCTCGAGATATTTGTAAAGAACAAAAGGGTCGGATCACAACTGTGGCACTTTTACGGCCGTAAGAGAGTTGATCATAGGAAGAGA
>JZLH01S0112763.1:6076-18646 GCA_001188425.1 Eucidaris tribuloides | reverse complement strand
TGATGGAAAGAGGAAAAACTGGCAGGTTCCCGCCAATTTCCCGTCGCCAGGGAAACGACATCTGACGACAATGAGTCCGTCGATCGTATTGGATGAAAATGGTGACGTCAAACTGGTCGTCGGGAGCTCCGGGGGATGGAGGATCATCACGGCTAATGCATTGGTGAGTTATGTCTCTGCAAAGGCCAGGGCAGATTCTGCCAGGGTTGCCAGTTTGGCGATTTTAACGCTAACAACACAAAATTTGGCGTTTTTTTTACTTCGTTTGGCGTTGAAGAATTCAAAGTACACGCCAAACGGCTTTTTGGATTTTTTTGGCGTTTACTATGGCACACTAAAAATCCCTTAAAATTCATAACATAACCCGATTTTCCAGGGATTGTAGTAAAATAGATGCCACAAAACTAGCGGCGCTCATGTAGGCCTACTTCACGTGCAAATTCTGGCTGCGCGTAAACCGCGGCACCCAAATTTTCGACCTCGGCAGATGTTTCAAAGGTGTTTGCTTACAACGTTATTTCTAACCAAATTTCTAGGGTATGCTGCCCATAAAAATTCATCAACTGGAAATATGGCGTTTTTTTAACGAATTTGCTTGAAATTTGGCGTTTCGAGAATTGGAAAATGTGGCAACCCTAGATTGTGTTGTAACATCCTTAGGAAAACACTTACCTGTAGTCCCATACCACACTGCAGAAACTGAGATATTGAATTAAAGTCACTGGCTAACATGTGTGCTACATAATCCTCCATGCTCCAAGTGTCTTTGATAAGGTCTAAAAATGAAGCCCTGAAAAAAATTTCAAAAATGATGATTAGTGAGTCTTAAAAGTGAAAATCTAGCAACATTCGAATTGCCGGATTCACACTGCCGCATGTTCCTCCTATAGACTTTACAGGTGGCAGATCTAGGCTATTTTCATCGTCCCCGGAATACGAAGATTGTTTATTCAAGCATACCTGCCATTGCAGCATAATTCCAGTAACTTTTGTATTCTAGTGCGTTTATGTGTCCATTTGAACACTACTATACGCTCAGATATCAAAGTTTGACGATTTTTTTTTAAATTGAGGGGTTGCAGCCAATAGACCCATCAATGAAATCAGACTAAACATCATAATTAATCTTCAATCGTAGTGTCTTAAGACTATCCTTCATTTTTACAACGCGTTTCGATAATTTTGCCCAAGCTATTGTTGTCTGATTTGGTTAGTAATGAAAATATTGCGACAATAAAGAAATAAACATATTCTAAAACTTTTGTCGGCGGGAGCTGTATATAGAGATTTCTACAATTAGCATTACAGTGGCGACCCGAAAAGTATCGTTCACGTCGCGAATGCGTCGCAAAACAGCCGTTTCCAGAACGTAATTTCGTTTCAATGAACGGATAGGCATCATTACGCACGTGGTTTCGCGTTTGACACATCGTTTTCATGGAAGCGCCGTTTCAGTGAACGCGTTCGAACGTTGACGAACTTTCGTCGCCACTGTATAGAAGCTTTCAAATGTCTTCTATTGTACAGAAACATTATTTTTACCTCTCTGCTAGTCCCGTAACTACTGTAAATTAATCTTTAAAAAAAGAGTCAAAGCTAAATGGACATGCTGTGTTGTGATGATGCCAATTACGTAACTTGTTCTCATCAAGAAACCAAAGTTCACTTGTGCATTAGTTGGGAGGAATGTATATTACAGTCTGATAAGATAATTAAAAACAACGGAGGAAAAGACAACCTGATGATAAGCTCGGCAGTCCTTGTCGCACTGAATGGTGCTGTTATGGCATTTATGTATTCAACCCATCCACACAATTGACCAGCATTTTAGGGATTTATGAACATTTCTTATCATAAGCTAATGACATACGAGTAGCAAACTAAGGGAGGAGTGGTGATGGTGGATATCCTGTATAGGCATGAGGGGAGTAATAGTGTAGTCATGTGAGACATCATTTACGTAGGGATGCTTTATCTTTTTTACAATTCATTCATCAGGTGATTATTTATAGCTTTATCTCTTCGATGTGCCGCCTGTAGGACGCCATAGATGAAAAGGAGAGCCATAACAATCTCATGAAAACAGGTTACTACGAGGAAGCCTTCTCTAAGGTAATGTCGGGGATAAACGTGACTCAATTTTCTCGCGGGGTCATAATGTTTTCTTAATTAATGATTATTCATTAATTGATTAATTGAATATATCATTTGTATTTGTAATTAACGCATTGGATTTATTGTAGTATTCGTTGAAATTGAGCTTATCATTTTGTCATTTGTGAAATTGTTTTTATTTTCATTTGGAAATGGAAATAAATGAAAATGAAATAATTAAATTGAATTAAACCAAAAGAAATGAGATTAAATTGCATTGATCAATCAATGAATCAAGTAATAGCAAAAGCAATAACCGGTCAAACGCTGTTACTAAAACTAGCTGACGTATAACTACATCAGTCGGAAAAATAAGCTGTAGTATTCCACATTCGTGAAGCCCCTTTATTACATGAACTCATATTAAATGCACTCCTTTAAAAAAACTTCATCTGTTCCAGTCATTCACTCTATAATTTTGTCTTACGCGGTAAGAAACAGTTGGCATTATAAGGCGCTGTACTATTAAAAATAATGATAACGTTGTACGATGCTCTAATTATTTCTACAACCTTTGACAAATCTTTCCACAGACATTGTGGACAGGTTAGGCTGGCGCTTGGGCACATTGTTCAGGAGTCGAGTCTAGGTACGCCTCTGTTCAGGGAATTCTGAGAACGCCGACGGCATTGCGTGCCTATTCGGAATCCCACGAAAAGGAGGAAAAGCAGCGGGCTATGAGAGAATAAATTCACAACTGTATGCTTTATTTATAAAAAGTAGTTTAATTGAATAGGAAACCTGTATTCTGCAACAGTTACAATTACTTTTAATCAGTTTAGAGAGCCCCGGTACATTATATTCACAAAAAAAGCTTTTAAAAAGTTTACAACCCAGTAATCTTGGTTTGACCGTACAGAGCCATCCTTTTCGAGAACTACTTTTGAGTTTTAAAAAATTCGAATGTCAAACAACTTCTAAAAAAATTCTAAAAAATAAAGACATAGAGAATGAATCTACAGGCTAGACGAATGACACGTGATTTTTTTTTTCAGCTGGAGGAGTGCAAAGCCGTAATGCTGTTCAAACTAAATGCAGTGGGCAGGGGCTGTACGATGATCGTAGCAGCTGCGTACACAGATCGCGCGCGATAGCCCTGACCATACGCGTACGCAGGGGGTGTTAGGGGTGTTTTAGGTGTCAAAGCACCACCTTTGCAGAAAGGGGGTGTTTTGAAAATTGTGAAAGTTTTGTTTCGGCCGATACCCATAAGGGCTACGCGTAGGCCTCTACGATTTTGTTAGCGTGAAGGTTTAACATCGTTTTTTTTTTTTTTAAATCGTAAGGCAGCCCGTATGCCTATAAACTTATCGTAGATGGCATCGTAGGCGATCGACGCAGGACATCGCACCGAGGGCTTTACGCTGACGTGCAGTAATGTACATATCGGTTATGGTAGTGGTACTCCGAACACTAAAAATGAGCACAATGGCTATACACATTCTCTCTATACACTTCCCCTGCACGTTATCGACTATTTCTGTAGCGATATCGTACAATCTCTGTACAATATCGAACAATCTGTGAGAGGCCAAGGAGACTACAGGGCTATAGCGCGATCTCTGTACGATAGCTTTACGATATCCGTACAGCCTAGCACCTGGCCCGAACTCAAAGGCTGGTAACAAGAAATCGCTACGAGTGCTCGTACATACGTTGTAGCGGCGTCGCCAAAAATGCCTGCGATGCCCGCCCAAAATCGTACGAATAAATTGTAGGTAAAGTTAACTGTGAACCCGAGGCTTTTTTTCGATTTCGTACAGATGATTTGTACAATGAGGCGCACAGCCTCGGTGCGATGTCCCCTGCGTCGTCGTAGCCAATGTCATCTAGATACGTCTCGGGCTACGGGCCTTAGCGACATTTTTTAAAATCTTGTCAAATTCACGGACTCAAACAAAAATTCGCAGAAGATACGGATTTCCCGCCGGGAGCCCCGTGCAAATCGTGCGAAATCGTACATGTAAAAGCTGTCAACCGTAGGAGATCGTAGAAATGGAAGATACATGATTTAACGGGTTCGGCGTAAAAGTCATCGTAATCCATATGTGACCTAGGCATCAATCAGGCGTGTAAAAAGCCCCTTGCTGGACTCTTGTCACGATGACTTCGATCAACCAATATGCAGAGATACTAAAAATGTATTTATAAAAATTGTTTTGTATTGTTGAAAAAATGGTCCTGTGCAAGTTTTGTAATGTTGACAAATAAACGAAAAAAATTTCCCGAACTATCATTTCTCGGCAAGTTGTCCCAATTCACTATGGCGTGGTTGTTTGTTGTTCAAAATGATTTCACAGGAAAATGCCACAATTAAATTGGTTATATTGTTTTTTTTTATAATTTAGAATGTGGTTATTCACCGCTGTTTACTGCAGCACAAAAGTCATTCACAAAGTAAACTGAATATTTTCTAAATGACATTTAATCTTTTGTCGCGCATTTATTGGTCAAATTAAGTCATACGATTATTTTTCCAATAATTTGTTATACGTTAATGTATTTACCCAAAGCGTCCTGCCACTTGTAACATAAATAGACGATTTTGTTCTTATACCCATTAATAATCCTATTCTAGCAATATATTATTGAATGTTTACAAACCTATATCATACATATCCGCTAGTAAATTGTGACAAATAATAATGATACAATTTGAAATTGATTGAAACAAAGAAAGAAATTTACAACAAAAAAGACAGGCGCTTGCATTTTAATTGGTAGGCGTATGGGACCCTGCATTTGGGAGGGGGGGTACAACATTTTCTGGCCTAATTATGTGATTAATGCCCGATTAATTCTTTTTCAGTTGTTTATATTTTGTACTGCAAAGGGGGGGGGGGTGCGTGAAAGTGGATGCCCTGCAGGCAGCATGCATAATGTTATTGATTAAGTGCCTGCGAGTGTCTCCTAGCTGCCTTTAAAAATGTGCATGAAAAGGTCAATCATATTGCAGACAAATTAAAAGTGATATTGATATTGATATTGAATGGTCCTGAACATAAAAATAATTGGGGGGAAAAGGGGTTTTCCCCTCCTAGGATGAGAAAATTTGCATTTCACTGTCCAAAAGATAAGGTTTTGCCCCTTTTAGTGTTCTGATAATTTTGTATTTCCTTGACTCTTAATTCAGTTTTCGCTAATTAGACGACTCTAAAATAAAACGCCGGGAAGGCGTGAAAGTGAACACCTTGTGGCTAGGCAGAATCGTGGTGATAAAAATGGCTGCGAGGAGACCCTCTCATAGTAAAAAAAACTGTCGTATTACCTTTTGAAAATGTGCTTTAACAACACAAAGTGACATATTGCCTTAATGGCATGGTCACTCATGCATGGCTGAACGAATCAATCACATTTTCACACAGAATGTAGTCAATGAGTGTAGAAACACTTCTGTCAAATTATTTTCCTCCAACTTGTTTGGTAAGAGGCTATGGTGTTTTTGAAAAAAAAAAAAACGGGGGGGGGGGTAGTTCTTTTTTGTTGTGTTTAAATGACCAGGCTTGGAAAATTTACCAGGGAGTTTTCTTCAATATCGTATCGACTATGGGTCTTTAACAGGTAAACTATATAGAGGTGAGGAAAAGCATGCTGCCAAATATCACGGAACCAGAATGATAATAGCGGTGCCGTATCAGATTGGAAGTTATCTTGCGTATCGGTCAACATATAATTATAAGGATCAAGTGGCATTTTCCCTGTTTCTGCTGGGAAAAATTTTGCTCTCAGAATTATGTTCTTCTTCTTAATAGTCTATACATGTAGCTATAATAAATCGTTGTCAGGTCGTGACATGGTATCTCTTCTCGCGTCCTTCTACATATTTCTATCGTGTCTTACATGAGGACGTAAATTATACTCCGATCGCTTCAAAACGAAACAGTATCAACTCATATCCACTTAATACTTAGTCAATTAAGGTCTGGATTAATGTTAAGATGGTATCTGTTCAACTCATTCCATTCTTGGACATTATACTTCCATTCGTGTTATTTCCATGCACTCCCATTGGCGTTATGAGGAATGACCGTGTGGAGATGTATAGTAGTGTGTGTGTGTGTGTGTGTGTGTGTGTGTGTGTGTGTGTGTGTGTGTGTGTGTGTGTGTGGTGTGTGTGTGTGTGTGTGTGTGTGTGTGAGTGTGTGTGTGTGCGTGTGTGTATGTGCGTGTGTAATGTGTGTGCGAGTGTAATGTATGTATGTTGTGTGGTGTGCGTGTGCGTGTGCGTGTGCGTGCGTGTGTGTGTGTGTGTGTGTGTGTGCGTGTGTGTGTGTGTGTGGAAAAGAGGTTCAGCATACGTTTCTGCAGATTGTCTTTCCAAACTTACAACAACAAACACTGTAAAAATATGATTGCATTTATGTTAATTTGTTATCTATTTTATTACACAAGATCAGTGATTACAATGTTATACAAAAGGTACAAAATATAAAGTCGCTCCGTAATTATTATGAGGAATGTGATATTCAGATAGAAACATAATGAATGTGAACAATGAAACTGAGTCTAATCTTAAAGAGTACAGTTTGTTAAAATTCAATCCTATAGAGAGAGGAATTTTAATATGACTTCACTCTAGTTCATTCATTAAAGGCAGGGAATCTCATTTGCAACGCTCTAAAAGTACAGCATAACATCGTCTATGCCCTTAGGTTATTTATGAAGGACATGTCTAAGAAATCTGAATTTCAGTTATTACCTAAAATTTGAAAAATGCACCAAAAAGTAACGTCTGGTAGATGACTGTAGTTTCAGGTAAAGCCCAATGATGAAACATTACATGTATTCTAGTAATCATGTATTGGTATATGAATAATAATTTGCATGGGATTTATGCATAAAATTAGTCATGTTTTATAAATGCGTATGATTTTGTAAATAGTAAATAAGTTTCTCATTGTCATACATGATTAACACCATGTACTGTAAGGGTATGAAAGAAGACTAATTGACTAGTAAACTACGAGACGAGAATTCAAATCAAAGCATAACGGTCACGATAATTCTACTAATACCGAGTTTCTAGCTCCTATACTTCGCTGGAGGTTTTAGATGGTATTTCCTTTTCCAGTGTACTATTTACAGAACGTTAAAGCCCAAGTTTAGTTTTGGGGATTTTTTTTATTTGAAAGCTTTATGCCAAAAGATCATATCACACCAATAACTGATTCTGATTTTTTTTTAATTAATTAATCTTTCTGATAAGGTATAACCTTAACAGCTTATTAACCCTTTGGATGCTATAATGTAAAATATAGTTGAAAATCTCGGGATCCACCCCCCCCCCAGACTGTTCATTAATTAAATTAATTTAAAAAAAAAAAGACATTCAGAATATGTTACTAGTGTGATGTATGACCTTTGGGCATAAAGCTTTCAAAAAAAATCCAAAAAGTAAACTTGGGCTTTAATTTTTAGGTTTACAAAAGAGTCGCTCTGCCTTTAAGGGGTGAACTTCTCTGCAACAACAGATGGTGTATACACTCATTTTACACATTTTGCATACATAATGAGTGAAGATAATTTTAACGTTTGCCTTATTTTCTATTTCATTTTTCATCTAAGGGGTCTATAGTACATTTTATCAACCTTGCGTTTAGACGTAAGGCCCGGTTTATGAGGGGATTGGCGGAATATATAGTGATAACCCACAAGACAAGTGTGTCATTTTGATATAATCGATTTTTAAAGTTAAAAAAAGATCCATAAATCACAGTCTTTGGTCAGGTATTCTTGAAATTTAGTCAAATGGAAGTGTAAACTTGGAATGTAGAGAACGAACATTGAGACGAAGTCGTAAATGTTATGTCATTTTTAGACATGCAGTTAGCGCTCCTGAAATTAACACATGTAAAATTTCATACGAAATTTTGTCATTTATCGAATTAAGTATGAATCTCACAACTGCTTTTCGCATGAATTGGATTCTTGCGATGCTTCTAAACATAAATTTCCACAAAACAACATTTTTTTAGGCTTTTCAGCATGAGAAGTGCTAGCCCACAGGTAGAAAACGTAACAAATGTTTAATATTTGCAATAAGCAGACTTATTATATATTATCACTGAAGTAAATACCTACAAATCTGATTAATCTTCTCGTTTTACCAGCTCCCTGAATTTAATATCAAAATTATGGAAATTGCCACAAAACGTGTCGCTCCGAAATATAAGACAATGTTATCTCACATCACAAAAGGATCATCAAAATTTGTTCTTTGAATTGATTCTGCAATCATATTCTGGCATATAATCCATTGTTTTAGCGAGTATGACAGTCGCATATCTTAGGTAGCAGATCGATTATTCTCTGTAGACTAGAGTCTCTTAGGTTTAAAGTTGAGCACTTTTTTATGCATCATACCTTTTCCTGTCATGGAGGCGCTGCCATATAAAATTGTGTGGGTTAACTCCCTTTTCCTGCTTAAAAGATGCGGGGTTTCTCGGCGCAAGAATGTGCTCACCTTATTTGACTAACTAAACGTTTCGTTTTCGGTTTGAAATTTCAATAGCGTATAAAACAGTAGTGATAGATAATGCAAATGCATGTAACTAAGTTTTCACAAAAGTGAGGGTTAGCACTATATATTCCACCGACCCCTTTATTTTATCTTCTTGTTCGGCTTGTAGTATATGTTTATTATTTTTCTGACGAAATTTTCTGCGTATAAACAGTTTCATTTTGCAAGTTCGGAGACTACTGTATTTCCTAAATGATATACGTCATATAGCATTACATAACTTTGTATATTTTTGTGTGCTAACATAATATTTCATGTTTTCGCATTTGCGTATACTTTACATTTCGAAATATACCGAAAATGAATGTGTATTATATAATGGAACAAAAACTTGTTTGTTACAATATTGAAATTTATTATTAAAGCGTAAAACATTGCAAACGATAAAAAGATACGTAATTTTCTAATATGGATTATATCATTATTGAATAAAGAATAGTGCATGTAACATTTATTGCTGATATGTTTACATATCCATAATTATGCTAGTCTGTGTACTAAGCTTTAATATTATTGCAAACACATATCAAATTTAAAAGCATTTAAAATGTCCACTAGTTATCAATAATTACAATAATCTTTTGCCGTTAATAAAGTCGATGGAAAAGTGAAACACCATATAAACTTCTAATTCTTGCAATGTAAATTTAAAAAAGACCAATGGTTTTCATGGTATTATTTACTGTTTTTTTCGATGTGAATTTGATAGAGACAACTTGATCATAACATTTTGCTAAAATTTACTTAATTGTACCCGCCAAAGCCCTTGAAGCACGTTTTAGATTTACAATTAATAGTGTGACAGGCCTATAATTTTCTTATCAAGACTGGCTCTCCCCAGTTTTAGCAATAAGTGAATCAAACTTTAGTTTTGTGAGGCAGACGTAATGTCATTTGCAAGACAAAACGTCAAAATATCGACCAGCAAGCAGCCAATCTATTTCCACAAACGTGCAATAAAACAACCGTTATACCGTCATTACAGAATGAGTGTTTTTTTTTTCATATATAGACATTTACTGTCGATTTGAAAGTAATTTACGTTTTTGTCTGATCAGGTCGAACAATTAGGAGTTTTACTACAGAAAACGTTACTCTTCGCTGGAGTAACTTCTGATTTATTAAATTAAAACTCTTATGCTCAGTGGCATGATTGGGAGAAATAAAAAATACCTTAAGAGCTAAACTGGTTGAAAGATAAACCAAATGTGCACCAGCTGGAGTGGATCTCCTGGCTGGAAGGATTTGTCTTGAGTTTGTTTACTTAATAAGACTCGAGCATGAACAGGCCAGCATTTTAATTTTATCGGGAAATGATAGATGTAATCCCCATAGAAGGCTACACTACAAATATGACTGTTACAAGACTTACTGATAGACATTATTTTAAAATGAGTCAACTTTGGACTACAAAATTTTCACAGTAGAATCCCTGCATAGTTTATTTGATTCTAGAATAGTTTTTACCCCAAGTTGAGGACTACCCCAAATCATGACATTTACATTCAATATACCCCCTCTAAACCTATTTATACTGGAACAAGTCGAACGCATCTTTTCAAGATTAATAATGATATCTTTCCCCATATTTTCCCTAATTTTCCCCCTACCAAACAATGACTGCCCGTGTAATCTTCACGCTCCTCCGTTTTGCATTTTGTTATACTTCTGCAACGACAGAGGAAATGAAGTGTAAAGTGGTGATAAAGAAATTAACTCATTAACTTATTGCAATTCAAGATCTCTGGTGCTATACAATTCCAATATTACTTATCCACTAAGAAATTTATAGTGTTCACACCTTTCACATCAGGAGTGTTCAAATCTAAACTCCGTCATGTTATCTATACTTTGCTGATCAAGAAGGTATGAGGGATGGAGTTCCAACTCGGCAATAATAAAATCAAAAAGTTGCCAGATTTGTAAGGAATTACTAAAAATTCTTCGGGTGATTTGGTGCCATTGATGTCCCATGTTTGAAGCAACCAATCTTATAGGAAGAGCTGAGGATGAATAAAATATCAAGGAGGTGACTTGTTTCTTGGTTGAACGTGGTGATTTCTCTCACTGAGCAAACGTGACCAAGCGGAGAAAACAAATGCATAAAAAATATGTCCGCAAGCTTGAATCAAGGTTGTGATGGCCGAGTGGTTAGAGCGTCCGCCTCACAATCGGAAGGTCGCGGGTTCGAGCCCCGGCCGAGTCACGCCAAAGACTTTTTTTTTAAATGGTACCTTCTGCTTTCTAGCCAGGCGCTCGGCATTTTAGAACAGAGAAGGGTAATAATAGCATTTATGTTATGCAGGGCAGGGCCCGCTGGAAGAACAGTCTATTTGACTGAAGTGGCAACCCTGGGTAAATAAAAAATATTATTATTATTATTATTATTATTAATTTTTGAGAAAAGTTTTGGAAGCCATGCACACCCTTCTGTTATTTCCAGTTTGACACATTTCTAATCAGTTCCGGCAAATTAATGTGAAATATTCATGTTTCAAAATGTAGTTCTTTTTAAGAAACAAGTCGAAATACTACAGAGACCTACCCAGCTGCGTACTTTTCATCTGCCTTTCATCAGAGGTTTTTTTTTCACATTTATAATTCGCGTGTCCCTCACATCTGAGCATTTTGTTCTTACCCTATCTTTTGTGATTATATAAAAGCGTCCCTTCTTTTGAAAATGGCTATTACTGTAATGAAACAAAATTCTTTTGTCTGTCCATCAAACATTACTCAAAGAGAATTGAATTATTGTAACTCCATTCCTCATACATCCTTGGTTGAATTAAATCCCTTCTTTTTGCAGCACATGACAAAGAAAAGTGATTATGGAGACATCGGTGGATCCATGGTCGCCTCATCAAGATCACTGCCTCCTTCCTCCTCGGTTTTCTTCTGTTTGTCCTGTCCCTCTCGATCTGGGGCAGGCAAGGCTGACGGGGAGTCTACCAGTGCTTTCATGGCCTCCTTCTGCTCCACCGTCAACTTCTTCCGCTTAAAGAACCCAACCTAGTAATGAGGATCAAATGAAGAATTTTATCGCAAAATGAGTTATCTCCACTTCAGCACACTCTGGAGAAAAATGCATTGTTTAGTTTGTACACGCGCCCATATAAAAACTAAAACGTATAACCCCGAAATAACGTTGTACCAGCTTGTGGAATTTAGGTTCAAATTTCATGCTATCGCTAGGTACGTAAATGGGAAATGTGTAGCGTAAATGACTTTAATAATATTTCAAACACTTCGATTATTCTCTTAAAACTCTGTGGCGTCACATGCACAATTAATGCATCGTGTAACACAATACACAGCGTATTAATATTATATTTTTCAAGTAACAAAAAGCTGAGCTAAAATTAAATGAATAGGATAAATTAACCCGCTGACTGCTGGAACCGGAAGTTCCATGTATAAACTCTACTGGAATTACATATTCTGGGAAACAACGTATCAAAATCTATTGAACACTTCAATAACAATATTTTTCTGCATATACAAGTGTTTGATTTTACATTATAATATCAAACCAGAATTTACGTTTTAAAACAAGACTTTTCCCCAAATGTAAAAATCTGTTTATTTTTTGTGGAGCCGTGTATATGTTTTCCGACATTTTTATTTTCTGGTATATATGTCAGTCAAATTATACTGATAAACTATCTGAAATAATTATTACTTCCTTTGAGCAGTTGATATGCGTTAACTGAACAGGGATAAAAACAATACTTTGATGGTGCAGTATCGCTTAACCCTTTGCGCGCTAATGTGGCATCTATACGCTTTATGTATAATTAAAGTGAACAATCGCAATAATTATTTTCCTCCTTCACCTATGTACAGAAGACACTAAAGATAACTAGTGCAGAAAAAATTACCATTTTCATAAACAGCAA
>JZLH01S0112751.1:8728-20440 GCA_001188425.1 Eucidaris tribuloides | reverse complement strand
GTGTGTGTGTGTGTGTTTGTGTGTGTATGCATGTGTGTTTTATGTGTGTGCTTTATGTGTATTTATTCATTTATTAGCATGGGATCCCATGACGAGATGGGCTTTTGGGGCACCCAAAGTCAGTCTGTAATATAAATTGGTGATGTCATGCCATGTATATGCGAAGGATGAAATTTAATTTCAAGTAGCATATTGATTATGTTGACCAATTTGTACAAGTGTACAATTATGAAAAATCTTGACAATGGCAGACAAAAGTTTAATATCCCTTGAATATTTGAAATTGTTTTTCCGTCGGACTTTAGTACCATTTTGGGGGTCAAATAATTTACATTTACGTAATTAAAGCAGTTCGACTGCGCACAATCGATGGGTATGCCTCCGTAGTTAGCACTACCCCTCAATTGGTTTGAAAAGCCTTGGGCATTCATGTCCCCCATTTGATCAGAAATGTAAGTTACCTTGGTAATGAGACAAAACGAGGTTTGTACAAGCCCTTGTGATCTTTGAACTATGACCTTTTAACTCCACAACATAATCACTTCATCGGGGCCTCATACTGCATTCTTAACCCATGTCACATCAAAATCCGACGAGCGATTCTTGAATTATATGTATGAGGCCTCGTGACCTTTGACCTTTCAACTCCGCAATAAAATCATTTTAATCTGTGCTTAATACTTGAACCAAGTTACATTAATATCCAATAAACCGCTCTTCAGTTATTATGGTAACAAGCCCATATCAGACATGTAGGAAGCCTTGTGACCTTTGATTTTTGACCTATCACCCCTGAAATCCCATCAGTTCATCGGTGTCTTACAATACATACTCTTCATAAGTTTCATCAAAATCTGATAAGCCATTCCTAAATTATCACGTAAAAGACAACAGGTATGGGCCTCGTGACCTTTGACCTTTGAACTCTAAAATCTAATCAATTCATTGTTGCCTTATTATACATAACTAACCCAAGTTACATCAAAATCCTACCAGCTGTTCTCAATTTATTGTGGTAACGAGCCGAAATCAGAAATGTATTAGGCCTTGTGACCTTTGACCTTTGACTTTTTAACTCCGAAATCTAGTCAATTCATCGGTGCCTTATAATACATACTTCACTCAAATTGCATTAAAATCCGACCAGAAAAAGGGGCCAGCAACTAACAGGCATAAGTTGAGAAAAAAAAATTACATTATGAGTATTGTGAGAATTATGGTACATGGTGATAAAGACAACCTACACTAGATTTTAATTCGTCACGAAGACGAATTGGTGATCCGCGTAACCGCTCCGATCATTAAATTTAAAGAAAATTTGACAAACAATGTATATCAATTATCACTGCACGATGAAATATGTCCCTCATCACCTGAAATTGTCTATCAAAATTCGACGCGCGCGTACGCGTTCGTCGCGACGCACGGATGGTTCTGATTAGCACCAGTGATGACTTTTGGCCTCATTCATGAGATATTCGCGAAATACGATTTTTCTTTGTGACGTCATAGATGACGCCACAAGTATTCGGCATGCAAAGTAGTGCCTGATGTGTTATCTACGGATCATAGGCTATCAGAATGAGCAATACAAGGTAGGGGTCATCGTTTATTCTAGAGAAAGAATGACTGATTTAGGACTTAATTTTAAACGTACGCGTACGCGTTCGCCGTGCGCCCGCGCGCATATGATAAGCACGCATGATGACCTTTGACCTGAAGTTACTTTGTACCAGGTTTGGTGATGGTACTCGACTCCAGTCATGAGATATGCCCGAAATACGATTTTTCTTTGTGACGTCATAAATGACGTCACAACACTTTGTCATAGAAAGCGATGCCTGAAATGCTATCTACGCATCATAGTCTATCAGAATAAACAATAAAAAGTAGGGGTCACCGTTAATTCTAGAGAGTTATGAGTGATTTTAAAATGCCGCCAATCACTACGCGCGCATGCGTGCGCATTTCAGTTTTTTGGACTTGTAAGTGATATTTTGAGTCCTGCTGGTCGGCAAAGGGTTCTAATTGATGGAGATTTCGGTCAGACATCTAAAACCATCGAAAAAAGACGGTTTTTTTGTCGGAAAAGGGCGTGCGCGCGAAAAAAGCGCCGCGTACGCGCGCGCACCAAACGACTAAAGATAGAATAAATAAGATACTATATAAAAAAAAAAGAATTATAAGAAAGCATTTTAAAATTTTGGGACGCGCCCGTACTCGCAGCCCGTAGGAAAAGAAGAGAGAAGATGAAATTAAGATGGAAAAAGTGACCGCTTGACTTACTTTACCTTTGCCAAATTTTGGTTGTTTGTTTCCACCGCCGGCTGAGGTTTGCAAATAATAGGTTTAGGACTAGCTTTTTGGTTTATGACGTCAGCTTGATGGACGTCAGGAGCATTGACAAGGACTACTGCGAAAAGAGAATAATTGAACATGCGGATTAACTATGCTACAAGTTACAAGACTTTTCTTTTGGTAGTTCTTTGGAGATATCGCTGTGCACAAAATGTCAGAAAGAAACAACAAATAACGCAAAGAACTAGACTTTAATTCGTCACTAAGACCGGATTGGTGATCCTGTAACCGCACCGATCATTAAGATTTTCAGGGCCATGTTCCGAACAACATATACAACGTATCAATGCTTGCGTTCAAAACGTGTCCCTTTTCACCTTAATTCTCTCTCCAACCTTAATCTGAATTTCAACGTGCGCGTACGCGATCGTCGTGCCGTGCGCGCAGGTCATGGTTAACACAAAGTGATGACCTTTGACTCAGTACTTGTGTACCAAGTTTTGTTATCATATTCGACTCCAAGTCATGAGATATGCCGCGAAATACGATTTTCTTTGTTGGACGTTCATAGATGACGTCACATCAGATTGGCATGGAATGTGATGCCTGAAAAGTTATCTACGCCCATCGGCTATCAGATATGCAATGAAAAGTATGGGTCACCGTTTAATTCTAGGACTTATGGGTGATTTTAAAAATGCCGTCATTCACTACGCACGCATGCGGCGCGTATTTTGTTTTTGCGGCGCGTTAAATAAAGATAAGAAAAAAATAATTTTGGGTCTGGTGGGTGGAAATGCGTTTCTAAATGATGTAGAATTAAGTAGACATCCATAACATCGAAAAAATTATTGTTATTCTGCCACGTGAAAGGGCTGTTGCGCACGAAAAAACGGCTGCGCGTACGCGGCGCGCCACCAAAATGCCTCTAATGACTGAACATATTACTGGCTTTTTAAAAAGAAGTTCATTTGGAGCATTTTTAAACTTGACGGGCCCGTACGCACGCATTCGCTGGCGGCCGCGCGGCGCAACTTGCGTCCGGTCCAGCAGTTGACCCTGACTCTATTTCACGGTTGGGATGGTACAATGTGATTGGCCACAATTGTATTTCAATTATGAGATATTGACAATGTCTGTTTTTGCTTGATGACCTCTTAATGAGTCACGGAATGGTGTTTGACATGTAACATTAATTACATGTCCGAGGTATTCATATGGCGACATTTAACTATGTTATGTTACAAGGTTTTAACACTATCGTTCTTTGAGTTAATCGTGCGACAAAGTGACAGAAAGACAAACAAAGTAAACATAAAAAAAAGTAAGAAAAAATTTGTCACAAACTCTATGCGTGATCGCCGGTTACGCGGATCACAAAAAAATATTGCGTACGATCTTATGGTGATCCGCGTTAGCGCGGATCACCAATAATTAAAGGTTACTGTGTAATACTCACCTTTCAGCAAGGCCCTATAAATTGCGTTAATTTGTGTTTATTTACGTCTTTGTCAAGTTTCATCCCAGGATAAAACTTGGCAGAAACAGCTATGGGGGGGGGCGGGAGAACTTGTCGATTCAAACAGTGCATACATTACCACGGCGCGACTAACACACGTCGTGTGGCATGCATCGGTCACGCATGATCAGGTTCAGACTGGTCGGCAAGAACTCAAATGTTTTCTTAACTTATGCCTGTTAGTTGCTAGCTCCTTCTTCCTTTAAGTTATCGTGCTAAGAAGCAAAAATCAGACATGTTTTAGGCCCTGTGACCTTTGACTTTTCAACTCCAAAATCTAATCAGTACTGTTGCCTCATACATACTTGGTCCTAGTTACATCAAAATCCGATCAGCTGTTCAGTAATCACGGTAACGAGCCCAAATCAGATGTGTTTCAGGCTCTGTGACCTTTCACTCAAAATTCAATCAGTTCATCGTTGCCTCATAGTACATACTTGGTCCTATAGTTACATCAAAATTCGATCAGCGATCAGCGGTTCTTCAGTAATCTCGGTAACGAGAACCGGTAACGGACGGACGGACGGACGCATGGACGAAAACATGATGCCTCCGGCAACTTTGTTGCGGAGGCATAAAAATACAATTCATGAGAAATGCATTATGTACCAAGGTACACACGACTTTCTTTTCTATCAGATATAATGTGGTGGTTTAAAGTTAAAGTTAAAGTTAAAGTTTAATTTAATAACATTAATGTTATGCAGGGCCCGCTGGAAGAACAGTCTATCAGACTGAAGTGGCTACCCTGGGTAAATAAGACGCTATTATTATCATTTTCATTATTATTAAGTTTGTAGGGACTATTTGCGGGAAATAATATGAATTTATTTGAACATTTACGGAAATTAGCCACTTGTAATATATACAATTGTATTTTGAGATGTTTTTCATTACATAACTGAAAGTTTGAGTAGTGCATGACTGCACGCATTATACTTACTTGCGATTTTTAAACCGAACATAAGATATTATTGTTATGGCTATTATAAACATATCCCTATTTTATATTTCCCTATATTCTAAACAATAAAACAAAGGAATTATGGCTTTGTTAAATTAGTGTTTCCATGCATGCATGCTACATTTATATCAACAAAGCATCCCAATTATATTTGTAAGCAAACTTGACGACGTACGTGCACAGTAAAAACGGCTGTTAAAAATTTTATACAACGCTGTTTACTAGAGCTGATCAGGAATTGTTTAAAGTTTAAACTAGTGTTTAAAATTTGAAACAGCAATGTTCATTTTTTTAACAATGCATATTAAAAATTGAACAGTTGAAAACATAAAAAAGTTGTTTAAACTTTTAAACAATTTTTGATCAGTTCATATAGTAAACAGCGTTGTATAAAATTTTAAGCAGCCGTATTTACTGTGTGTAAGAATGTGAAATCATGCAGTATTTCGTCTTCCCCTTTGATTCCAATCAGTGTAGTTAAACTCAAAACATATTGGTCAAAATAAGAAGAAATGTGTCCAACCGACTGTTGGACAGAAATAGACAATATTTTGACCAGACTCATATATCTAGCTGACTTATCTAGCAGACTCATATATCCCTATGTATCTGGTCGAAATTCAACAAAATAGAGGTAGATATTGACCACTGTCTCGCTTAGACACATATCTACGCATTTATAGGTTATTTGGCCTATTTTTTTTAGTGTACACCCCACTTTATATCTTCTGGCCAAATGTCACAATCCGGCTGAATGAAAACCGCGATAGTTAGCCGAAAGTAATGTCCAATTTAATGTCTCTTTTTATTGAAGAAAATGTTAGCCATATATTCGAACATATATCTGGCGAGCAGTCCAGACATAATACACAAATCATAAATAATGAAATATATAAAACTTCACTGTAACTCAGTCAATAATTCATCACCCAATTCTTGTGAAGCATACACATTACAAAGTCACGTAAATTTAGCGAAACCCAGATATAATACGCTAATCAATGCTCCTGAAACATCCGTTGTGGAGAACTGATCAGCGCAATTGTCCCAAATGTCGAGAGAAGGTCCACAAATACAAATACAAATACATATCTGAAAATAAGTCAGATAGGTAGTTGTAACACACATCTGGTCTGAGTTCACAGCCAGAAGTGGTGTTAAAGTGGATCAATTGGCTCACCTTTCCGTAATTTCTCTCCAATCATCCCCAGATCACAGCCAATAAATATTCGAAACAGCGCGATCTAAGTTCTTGGCAACCTACACCGGCCTGCGTTGCTCTGTATGCTATCTCCACAAACAATCTTCTGTAACAAGTGCGCTCTTCTACTTACTGGGGAACTATTAAGTCATCTTCCTGCGGGGGAAAGATCGTTATAGGCTTACCGAATCTGTTTCTACCGGAATCTGTTTCTATCAACTAACAACCTTGAGCCGATTATTTCGACTGGAGAAGAAAAGTCTAGTAACAATGCGCCACCTACTGCATTTCAATAGATTGTCTTTCTCCTTACAATTCATCTATTGTCCTCATATATCCCTATGTATCTGGTGGCTCTACGAAGATCGGTATTGAAGCATAACAAGATTGTCAAAAGCAACAACAACAAAAACAAAATGAGAGAGAAGAAGATAGAGAGGGAGGGAGGAATGCATGTTTCAGAAAGAACTGCAAAAACGCAAGTATTATGAAGATAGTCTCTATCAAAATGATGATACCATTAGATCCCATTCCATCTGAACTGATTAATGGCGCGTCAGCAGCAGTTTTGTAATCTTGTTATTTTGCTAATCGAAGATTCGTCACAGAAACAATAAAACGAAGAAACACATCACAGTGAGACATCCGAATGTACAATTTTCCCCATAATCGCCTGTACACAACCTATAACATGGAAAGAAAATTGTCATTGAGCCTTACACAGTCAATTACACACACACAAACACACACACACACACACACACACACACACACACACACACACACACACACACACACACACACACACACACACACACACACACACACACACACACACACACACACACACACACACACACACACACACACACACACACACACACACACACACACACACACACACACACACACACACACACACACACACACACACACACACACACACACACACACACACACACACACACACACACACACACACACACACACACACATTTAAACTCTTAGTCAAAATATACCTAGTCCAATCATCCGGGGAGGGGGGGGGGGGGTACTTGCCCAGTAAGGCAAACGGGAGTGTGCCGCTCTAATAGGTGACCCCTTCGAAAAAACAATCCCCAAACATGGGTCCCGATTTCGAAATTCCACGACCCACACCAGACACCAAGTTCGCCCACCCCATCGTCAAAACGCAAAAAATAAAAACAAACCTCAGCAATAGGCACCACCCTTCGCCAAAACGACCCTCAAAAAGGGTCGGGCCCTTCGACTTCAGCGGCACACCCCCGTCGGAACTCAATCTGAGTACCCCCCTCCCCCCGGAGTCCAATGCCTGCCCCGCGACAAGAAAGCCCCCACCCCCCAAAAAAAATAATTAAAAAAATAAAAAAATAAATAATAATCCTTTCTTCAATCATGTATTGTAATATAAAGTGATCTCCATCGACAAGAAAGTTAGTATGCATCCACTATAGGTGGCATTTCAAAAAGAAAACCACGTCAGGCATTTAAAAATGGCTGAACAGATGTATCAACGGATAAATCTGCTGTACAACGTGGGACTGTGTCCCAGAAACGTGGAACTTTAAACTATTTTTTCTGGCAAATTCATGATTGAATGTAACTAAATGTGTTCTCCGAAAACTTTTGTTTTGTTGGTGAATCGATGGTTAAAATCTGCACCGTTTTAAGTCTAAACAACCAAGAAAGGTAGATAGTTTGTCAAACTGGTTGAAAACTATTTGTATACAGAATTGTGTTGAAGATATTTTTATTCCATATTCATCTGACATGTATAGATCTAATGTTAACTAGTGGGTCGTGGAGCAGGAATCTGTGACCAAATTAAGAATAAATTGAAATAATCAAAATCTCCAAGTTTGATTGCATAGTGTTAAGAGCAAGGACTCGATATAGTGTTCTTGTGTTCAGATTCGATCCATCAAAAAAAAGGAGGGGGTGTGGAGAGTAAAAACACCGTGTTAAAATGTTGGGATTCATTCGTCCCGTAGCTTTATTACCATTTTCGAGGTAAACGCATAGTCTGTTTAATAACAACCTAGTTTTATGCGTGTTATGCTCATGTCCTACATTCTTGAACTATTTTTTAAATGAATTGATGTGTGACCCGATTAACTATGAAATGAACAGATACAGAACGTGAGAAAACAAGAAAATACAGGAACAGGAAGACACAAACTCGAGCGCAAATGCAGGCTATATTGGCCTTCTCCTTGCTCCTTTAGTATTTCATTGCAAGTAAAAGCCGAGAGGGCAATAGTATGTGCGTTATATTCTCAACGCTAATTAACTGAATTGACGTGTTTGTGCCCAGTTACCTACAAAGGACGCACTCTTCTTTCACTCAGAGCCTTGGCAACATCACGCACCTGAACAAAATTTGATTTGATTTGATTTAAAAATTAAATACGCTTTCACTAGGAGTTAAGTGATGACGTAAAACTGGTTCGAATTTGATGGGGAGGCAGTAGATGAATCACAATGCTTGAAATAATTTTGGCCATTGCATATTTAAGTCTGAAACACTTTTATTCTCTCCACAGGCCATACATGTGACGTCACTAAAATGACGTATCGTACTTGTTGAATAACCACCAATCAGGGGGAAAGTAGATTTTTGTGTTGCACTCAGGCATCACACAGACACAGACACAGACACAGACACAGACACACCCACATACACAAACACAAATGCACTTACACACGCACATATCTACTTTCGATGCCATTATTTTGGCCCTGAAAAGGTTTGGTGAAAATAAATCAGGCCATTGCACTTAGCTGAAAAGCAAATACTCTGCCATAAAACAGTTGCTCACTTCATACAACGAATAAAGCGAACACGAGTAGCCTCTTCAAAATGGTGCGTTAATATAACATATTTTATTGCATTATATCGTGTATAATATTTCATGGAAACATGTAATTATAATGGATTGTTTTGAGAGTAATTGCTTCACAACTGCTCCCTTTAACCCCTTGTGAAAGGTAAAAATATTATTGTGTAATACATAAAAAAATTAGCACGAAGACGTTCTATTTGAACATATTAAGCCCAATTGGTGATTATGTGGTATGTAATATTATGATCTATTCGTTTGTATATCACATTTATTTGCTGTATTTAAGTTTCTATTAATTTAGCAGTTTTATTTCCAGTTGTTTCTTATTTCAGTTTCCTTGTTATATTTCAATTTTACAGATACCATGGAAGGTACTGCTGCTATTCTTTGTCCTTGCATCAGGTAAGGTGCCAAATTGGAAGTGTTTGATTGCAAAACGCACTAAATCTATTTCTACCAAAATTGAGTTATTAACAGCACATTTACCACTACCTTGCTTAGCAATAGTACGAAATTTGAAACCAGATTCCACTTGTCTAGCAGATGCAAAATATCTGGGGTTTTACTTTTATTTTCCATGAGCGCTTGCACACAATCGGGCCTCCAAAGTTACTATTAAGTGGAGTTAGCGCGTTTTAACAACCAAGCTCTTCAAATAATATTATTATGCTGATGTTTTTTTTGTATATAAGATGCTGATATCAAACACAGCCAACCAAAACATCAAGGACCTAGAAGGCCAATCATAATTATGGTTCCTTGCAACTTAACAAAACTATCACTGTCAATGGGGGAAATAAGACGTTCGACCTATGAATTGCCATTTTCCAAAAGAACACCGTGTACATGGGTTTTAAAAAGACTTGACCCCTGTACGAGAAATGTTTCCAACAACATTGTCTGGGAGACTATTCCAGACCTTATAAGCTGTGTAAATGAAGCGTCTATCTATCTGACGAGCAAGGGCGCCGGAATCGTGGGAGGGGGGGGGGGGCAAGAGGAGTGCTTGCCCCCCTCCCCAAATAAAAATTTTTGGAGGGGCAAAACGAGTTTTTGCCTCCCCCCATGTGCCCCCTGGAAAAGTAAAAAATAATTAATTATTTAAAGACCAAAATGAACAATAAATGCACTTTTCTTGTCTTAAAAATGTCAATTTCATAACTGAAAAAATGCCAAATTTTCGCCCCTGACGGGGCACTTACACTTATAAGTAAATTTAGTGTATAGATGGTAACCTCGCGTCCTTCTACTAGTGTGCCCCCGTGAAACATACCTTAAGTAAACCCTTTCATTTTTCCTTTTCTTCTAAGTTTTCTAGCAATATAAGAATATTTGTCATTGCTCGAACAATGCGGTCTTTTAACATTTCAGACTAACATAGGCGCCTGAAGTGGGAGAGGGGCAGAGGGGGAGGTCGCTCCCTGTCCAAAAAGTGGAGGGGCGAAACACATCTTATCCCCTCCAAAAAGCACCCTCCCCTAAAAAAGCCCCCCCCCCCGCCAAAAAGAAAAGAAAGGAAGAAGAGTGGGAAAGAGAAATAACCATGTACGAGCTAAGAGTAATTCTAACGTTTCATGGCTACTTTATGTATACCACTTCAATTTTTCGAACAGACTATCTCAATTTGCGTTCAACGACATAGCTTTCCGAGGCCTAAGTCTATATTACTATTTCAATAAAAACTTCAATACCCAGGAGTCAGTGGAGTAGCCAAGAGGGTCAGGGAGGGTGATGCCCCCTCTTGATCGGGGAAGGGAACCCCTCCCACACCCTCCCATTCTCATAACATCTACTTTCGATCACTTGAAGCTACACGCAAAGCTTGCCTTACAATGATTAATTGGTATGTGTGTGTGTGTGTGTGTGTGTGTGTGTGTGTGTGTGTATGTGTGTGTGCGTATAGTGATAGTCTATGCTTGGATGAGCCCCTACACACAAAAATCGTGTGCCCCCTTAGGTCTTTGCCTCCCCCACCCCCAATCCAAAACTGCTTCCGGCGCGCTTGCAACAGGAATCGAGACAGCGTGATCGGGAGTACATAAAGTACTGGCTGTGATCACACACGCCTCCATTCTGGAAGCGGAGGGAGCATTTCAATTCTTGTGGACACTGTTTGGCATGCATTTTGTACAGAACATAAGCAGTTTCGACCTGACAACTATTAATCTTAGCATAGATTAGGTTAGGTGAGCAGTGGCTTCATCAACCCCAATTACTTTGAGAGCCTTTTTCTGTGTGTGAAAACTTTGCAGAATTATAAAAGGGACATGATGTATGAATTTCGCTTCATAGTAGAATTATAATCCATTGCATATTCTTTAGGTGACTGCGACGCGTTCTTAGACACAAACCACTCAAATGAGTCAAATAACAACTGCCCATTGTTACTCTGGAACGAGAAGCTCAAAGTATGGGGCAAGCCTTTCAATGGGTCATCATTGGACTCATGTGGCAAAACGCTTGTTCCCAGACAAGCTGGACCTGGTATAACTTGGTGTGGACCACCGGAATTCCTAGGTAGGAACCTTTTTCCTTTTTTAAGCACTTTGAAATTAGGTATAAGGCAGGCAACTATTTAGGTAACATTATCCTCGTCAGCAAATTATTCTAAAGCTATAATGCTAATTCATTTTTTTCTTCCATTTGCCTTTTAACAACGTGATAAAGGCATATTGTTAAGTAATAATAATAATAATAATAATAATAATAATAATAATAATAATGATAATAATAATAATAATAATAATAATAATAATAATAATAATAATAATAATAATAATAATAATAATAATAATAATAATAATACTGCTACTACTACTACTACTACTACTACTACTACTACTACTACTACTACTACTACTACTAC
>JZLH01S0112746.1:42515-53152 GCA_001188425.1 Eucidaris tribuloides | reverse complement strand
CGAGGATTCGAGGATTGACGCAAGTGTCCAAAGGACGAGGCGAGGATTTTTCTCCGAGGTCAAGGCACGAGGCCAGGCCAGGATTTTTGGCCTCGAGCCGGCCTCGGGACGAGGCCGTCCTCGAGGCTACACACTGGTTAAGATAATATACCCACGACTCACAATATTTCCTTATAAAATACATTTTTAATTTGCTTTATGTTTATCTTCATTATTTAATTACATAAAACAGAATAAGTCTCCACCTAGAGATTTCTATTTTAGCTGTTCAAATATAAACATTTTCCAATTACCTTTATCTCTGGGTTTAATTAGTCTTTTAACCCTTATTACAATTTTTTAAGCCGTTAGCCACAAACGGTACATGAAACTTTCGTAAACGGCTTTACTCGTAATTAAATCTATTTCGAACAATCTGTTGCACGGGGTGAAAATTTGTTCCTACCCAGTATACATTTCATTGGACAATAACATGCTTCTTCGTTACAGTATGTCGTTAATTTTTGTTCCTATGTCTGTTTTCATGTCTACCCTTACACTTCTGGAAAAATGTCTAGTCTCTTTACAGTCCGTAAAATAAATTAAGGGGTTTGTTTTTATAATACAGGTATATTGCAACCAGGTTTTATTACTTGGTTTGCGTAGATTATAAGACAAGTTTTTTTTTCTTTTGTAAAAGATGTTGATTAAACAGCCAAGCTTTATTTGGTTTATTTATTTTTTTTTACTGACCTGGATTTATCAACATGAAAACACGTCAATGTACACATTTGATCAAAATTCATATAAAGCAGCTGCGCAATCAATCTGCTGAAAGTTTCAATTTAAAGTATTGAATCCCTTTACCTGTTATTGACCGTTTTTGACATCTATGTTTCACATTTTGTTTGAGATTTGCACTTTTCTATCCGTTTTTAATTAAGCCAATAAATTTGAAGGTGATCTGATATATCGGTGTTATAAGTAATCCAGTTTCTATGTATAGCTGAATAAGAGTTTCTACAAATATTATCAATTATAACGCGTACCAGGATCTCGAAGTTATTCCGCGTTAGCGTTTTTAGGAAATTTACATGGATACCATCAGTTTGTGAACAATGTTTCACAATAAACTCATTAGTCTTTAATATGTGAAATGGATTGATTGGAGTTAAATTGATATTGGTATCCCCAACGGGTAAATATCTTTCTTTTCTTTCTCTAGAACTTTTAAAGACACGTAGTTATTTTATGTTTGTGGTTTGGGGGCCTATAGGGGACCACAACCATTTTGGTAGAGTCACAGGGGTCAAAGGTCTATTGACCTTTGTCCTTTTAATGCCATTTTCTGCCTATAACTTCCAGTTGTAAGGTGCTGATCTATGATCGATGATTTGGTGGCTAGTTGTCGTTGTCGTCGTCCCGAGTTTTTCTGTATGCATCCGCCCGGCGAGGGGTGTCCGAGAGCAGGACATTAGTAGGTTTTCGGTTGTCCGTTCTCGTATCGTGCCGCGCGCCGTCGCATGTGACTGTGAACAGATTACTGGAGTTTACCCGCGATAAGGGATTTTATATATTTTAATAAAACCTGGGGCCATGAGGGTGGACTACACGGTGCAGGTATGAATTGATTGGATTTTGGGACAAATCCGTCATTGGGTCAAAGGTCAAAGGTCAATTGATTTTTGTCCCAAATATACATTTTCTCCCTATTAACTCATTAAGGAGGTGCTCACTGTTGATTATCAATTTGTGTGTGGTTAGGTTCTGTGCACAAATAACGAGATAATTTTTAAGTACGTCCACGGAGGTCACGGTCAAGTTGCAAAGCAAGAAGTAATACAATAGTATCAATGATGCCAGTTTGTCAAATGCCATTTTCCGACTCAACTTCAGTTTGGAGGTGCCCACTGTTATAATATAATTGGCGGTGAAGTCAAAAACAAATAGACAACTTGTAGGAGTCACAGGAGTCAGGCCTATGAGACTTTGTCCCAAATGCCCATTTTTCTGTATTATAATTCAGTACGAGTTGCTTAACTGTTTGATTGGTAATTAGTGGTATAGGTGCAAAAATAAAAGACAAATAATTGGCTTGCAGTCACAGGTCAAGGTCAAGATTTACCCTTGTAACAATATGACAATAATTAAGGTCCAAAGGTCATATGAACTTTGACCCTAAAATATTTTTCTACTGTGTAATGTCAGTTAGGAGTGTTCCATTATTAAATTTTTTATTTTGGTGAGTAGATCTGAAATGACAAATAAATTTCATGTACCTCAAGGTTGAGTAAGATGTCATATGAACCTTGTTCTGAAAGGTTCATATGTTGGCATTGATTTATTGGAAATCATAGGTCAGCTGAACTGTTCCCAACATCTTCACAGTTTACAATGTTAGCATGGGAAGTCAATCTTGATCATACCATGAGCCAGTTTCATTTGCTCATAGTGGGAGGAGGCATACCATCGAACTGCCACCCAGTCGAACTTCTCTATAATTTTTCATATTGTAATCGTATTTTATTCCAAAACAATTTCCTTCTGCCCTTGTTCTTCTGCTCGATAAGGAGACGGTGTCTTAACAAGAAGTTTTGTGAATTTTTTGGAAATTTTGAAAGTACAAGACAATGGCTAACAATTCCTTTTATTTATACGAAGATTTTGATTCTGTTTCTTTTATCTCATAGTAGGGCTTATAAGGCTTTAAAACTTTTACATTGAAGTTGCTTTTGCAAATTGAGTTCAAAATCAAGGACAAATGAAATAAACATGCCATTTCTTTATTTTTGCGGTCCAGATTTAGATTCAAGATTCAGATTTGATTTTATTGCTCATGCAAAAGCATAAAATTTGACATACAGTATGAACATAACAAATATTAATGATTTGAAAAGCATGTCAAGCATCAAATAATACTCACACAACATGAAAATAAATAAAGTACCAAATATAGCACACTATGTACACAATATTGTCAAAACACAGAACAACATTAACATAATAAATAAGTTTTGATTGTTCTTGACTAATCAAGCTAGCATCAGGGCTTCCATAACTTACACACGTATTTTGAAATGCATCAATTACGTTAATTTATGCAAATTTGTTTAAATCACAAATATGCTACTTTATGTTTTGGTGCATTCAAAATTGTGTTTGTTTTATCTAGATGGAATGGTGGCAGCTTCATTTTCCAACAGATTTTAAAAACTCATTTCGTTTTATGCTTATTTATGCTAATTTTTTTTTTTCAAAGTTCATATCATAAAAAATTGACTACAAAAGTGCCTGAAATTCTAAAATTGGGCTTTAATTTGAAATGCGTTCCTATCAAAATCGCTGAGTATGCAGGCGAGACAGTACAGCTCGTGTCCAGAAAAAACGAAAACGATATTGATGAAATATTTTTTTGTATCTGTAGCCAACAAATATGTATACAAAAAACGTCGTTTACATGCTTGGAGTATCATTCTTTCTGCTCGTTCAGATGAGGTTTTAACTTCAGATAACTTATACACTCCATGACCCTTTTGGATGCTATTATGTAAAATTATAGTTCGAAAATGTCGCGGGTACCAAAAAATCTCCGGGTTCCCCCCCCCCCCCGAGATTTTTCATTTATGTTAATTTATAAAAAACGAAGACATTCAGAATCTGTTAATTGGTGTGATTATGACCTGTTGGGTATAGTTTTGTAAATAACAAAAAATCCCCAAAAAAACTAACTTGGCTTTAAATATCAATCCCGAACATATTTATTCACGCTGACTGAGCCAATAGAACTTATCAGAATGGACACAAGCCATAAATATCATTTGCACGAGCAAATTTGAAATTCAAACTGTCATGTTTGAATGCATAATGGATATCTTCAGTATTGACGTGATTGTAAGGACATCATAAAAGTATATTTTATCTTCTTTCCATTTGAAATCATATATGTGTAAAAATAAGCTATATGCATGATTGGAGAAAAGACATATTTGAAATGATGCTTGCTTTCAGAATGTTCCAAATTGCATTCATTAACCTTGCAGTTTGAAACAGCGAACGCAAAACAAGAAATTTACCCGCCAGCAGGATGACATAGCCTAATTAGATCAGGTGACTTAGTGTAATAACCGTTATTTGGTGGATAAAAACTCACCTTGTTGCTTACAGAGTCTTCCTTATGGATCTACTTTTGGATTTCAAGAAGAGGTGCCAACCAAACCGCGGTTAGTTTGAAGGCTTCCAAACCTTTGTCTGGTGCGTTGCTATCGCAAATCAGTGCGGTCTGAACAACCTTTGCTGCAGACTAGTACTTTCCTTAGGCCTCTGTGTGTTATAGCTGGCTCCGTCATCAAAGCATGCCCTGGCCAACAGGATTTAGTCTTGGTCAAGGCGCTGTGAAATTTTGAAGCTGCCAATAAAGTGCTATGCCTGCAGACTAGACAAGGACCATCGCTACCCAGCCAACTTCGTCCACCGTCCCTATCTGCCCACCAGCCTCCTGGCACCAATTCAATACTCGACGAGTATACGCATACCCGCTGGGATTTTCCCACCACTCCCTTCTCGTCCGTGGCCCCACCCCCCTTCCGCCGCATATGACGCAGAGTAATAGTTTC
The DNA here is from genome assembly GCA_001188425.1 of Eucidaris tribuloides. Lineage (NCBI taxonomy): Eukaryota > Metazoa > Echinodermata > Echinoidea > Cidaroida > Cidaridae > Eucidaris > Eucidaris tribuloides. The sequence goes on along the minus strand of JZLH01S0112746.1, from coordinate 48,560 downwards.
CATCCCTTACCCGCCTGAGATCTTTTGAACTATAATTTATAATATTTGTATTAATATTGTTTCCCAACACTCTGGTTTATTGATTACAATTGATGAAACATTTCTCTCTTTTTGAAGCTTTCAATCATGTACTCAATCTGATTGTGTCAAGCTTGGTAAATGAATTCCACTCATACATTGCCTGGGTGATAGATCCATCCGACGTTTGGCTTCTAGAGAAATCTTCACAAATTATTGCCTTTAATCTCTGTGACATTTATCATATTTCTCTATGCTACAGGTAGTATCCTTCGAGTAGCGACATTCAGCTATTGTTAGACCTCTGGTTTGAAAAAGACGAATTTGGATCAAAATGATCTTTTCAAACTACGGACCTGTTTCTAATCCTGTCATTTTCTTGGTAAACTCATTTGAAATAAGGCAGCTTGTTCACAGCTTGGTCCACACATGAATGAAATAAATAATAACATGATTTTGATTCGTGTTTCAATCTGCTGTATAGGCCAGCATTCATTAGCACGGAGACAGCACTGGTTAATTATGTGAAAATGTTATTATGTTTTCCCTTGACCTCTGTACAGAGTTGTTTTGATTGCACTTTTAGATTTTATCAGCTGCCTTCGAGCACGGTCGACCACCAAAATTCTTTTATTCTACGTCTTTACAGCAGGATTATGGTGTATAAGATCTACAGCTCTGCTTCATGGGTTCGAGCATATCTGCACAGGTATGGGTCTTCAGAGTACATTTGCTGAGTGAACTATCTGAACCCACAATTCTTGATTTTGATTACCTTCAGGGATCGGCTGGTAGGCCCCCATCGGGATATTATCTATCTACACTTCTCGTTGGTGATATTATCCAAACTATCATTGCATTAACTACCATCTTGTATTGCCGATGATACCGAACTGTTATTTTCATTCGCGATCCCAAAATCCCTTGGAGATTTTAGTTGTTTGCATTGTGTTAGGCTTCAGAACTCGCATTGAGGAATTAGAAATTGGTGATAGTTAACAAATTGATAGTTGAATCGACTCAAGACAGATCTTGTGTTGCAGCTCTTCCATAGTCTTTCGCGAATCTGCCAGTATGAAGTTAAAATGTTGGTGATATATTCATAAGCCTTCTGCTACTGTTAATAAATCTTGGTGTCATTTTTGATGTAGGACGATATGTTGATGGCTGACCGTATTTTCTAATATGTACTACTGTGAACTTTCTTTTAAAGGAACATTTCTGATTATCTCTCGAGAGTGATTTTCGAAAACTAACCCCAAAACGATGGGATAAAGAGCATTTCCAGAATAAATGAGAAGTCGATTCCGTTTAAATTGCAAAAAGGGTACACTACGATTTATTCAATGTTAAATTGGATAAAGACTACATTTCGATTAATTCTGATACATAATAATTCCAGACTGATATTTTGATTATGAATATAGTTGTCAGATGGGTTAAGATAATATACCCCACGACTCAAATATTTCCCTTATAAATACATTTTTAATTTGCTTTATTTTATCTTCATTATTTAAATTACATAAACAGAATAAGTCTCCACCAAGAGATTTCATATTTAGTTCAAATAAAACATTTCCAATTACCTTTATCTCTGGGTTTAATAGTCTTTTAACCCATACAATTTTTAAACCTGTAGCCACAAACGGTACATGAAACTTTCGTAAACCGGCTTTACTGTAATTAAACTCTTCAACAATCTGTTCACGGGTGGAAAATTTGTTCCTACCAGTATACATTTCATTTACAATAACATGCTTCTTGTTACCAAGTATGTCGTTAATTTTGTTCCATGTCTGTTTCATGTTACCCTTACACTTCTGGAAAATGTCAGTCTTTTACAAGTCCGTAAAATAAATTAGATGTGAGTTTGTTTTTAAATACAGTATATTGCAACCAGGTTTTATTACTTGGTTTGCGTAAGATTTATAAAGACAATTTTTTTTCTTTGTAAAAGATGTTGATAAACACTTTGTAAGCCAAGGCTTTATTGGTTTATTTATTTTTTTACTGACCTGATTTATCAACAGAAAACACTCAATGTACACATTTGCATCACAATTCATATAAACAGCTGACCAATCAATCTGTGAAAGTTTCAATTTAAAGTATTGAATCCCTTTACCTGTTAATTACCGTTTTTTGACATTATGTTCAACATTTTGTTTGAGATTGCACTTTTCTATCCGTTTTAATTAAGCAATAAATTTGAAGGTGATCTGATATCTCGGTGTATAGTAATCCAGTTTCTATGTTAAAGTGAAAAGAGTTCATACAAATATTATCAATTATAAGGTACCGGATCTCGAAGTTATTCGGGTAGGTTTAGAAATTAATGGATACACATCAGGTGTGAACATTGTTTCAAAAAACTCATAAGTCTTAATATGTGAATGATGATTGAGTAAATTGATATTGTAATCCCCCAACGGGTAAATATCTTTCTTTTCTTTCTCTAGAACTTTTAAACACGAGTTATTATATTTGTGGTTGGGGGCCTATAGACACAACCATTTTGGTAGAGTCACAGGGGTCAAAGGTCTATGACCTTTGTCCTTTAATGCCATTTTCTGCCTATAACTTCAGTTAGAAGTGCTGACTATTGATATGATTTGGTGGCTAGTTGTCGTTGTCGTCGTCACCATGTTATCTGTATGCATCCGCCCCGTAAGGGTTCCAGAGGCATTATGTTTTCCGGTTGTCCGTCCGTACGTCCGTGCGTCCGCACTTGACTGTGAACAAGATTACTGGAGTACCGCAGAAGGGATTTTATTATTTTAATAAAACCTGGACCAAGGGTGGACTACAAGGCAGGTATGAATTGATTGGATTTTGGGACAAATCCGTCATGGGTCAAAGGTCAAAGGTCAATGATTTTTGTCCCAAAATAACATTTTCTCCCTATAACTTCCTTAAGGAGTGCTCACTGTTGATATAATTTGGTGGTTAGGTGCACAAATAACAGATACTTTGTTAGAGTCACGGGGTCAAAGGGCAAGGGTCAAAGATCAATGATCTTTGTCCCAAAAATGCCATTTTCCGATAACTTCAGTTTGGAGTGCCCACTGTTAATATAATTTGGCGGTGAAGTGCAAAACAAAAGACAACTTGTAGAGTCACAGGAGTCAAAGGCCTATGAACTTTGTCCCAAAATGCCATTTTCTGATTATAACTTCAGTTACGAGTGCTAACTGTTGATGTAATCTAGTGGTATAGGTGCAAAAATAAAAGACAAATAATTGGCTTGAGTCACAGGTCAAAGGTCAAGATTTACCCTGTAACAAATGACAATAACTTAAGGTCAAAGGTCAATGAACTTTGACCCAAAATATTTTCTACTTGTAATGTCAGTTAGGAGTGTCCATTATAAATTTATTTTGGTGAGTAGATCTGAAAAATGACAAATAATTTCATGTACCTCAAAGGTTGAGGTAAGATGTCAATGAACCTTGTTCTGAAAGGTCATATTTGGCATTTGATTTATTGGAAATCATAGGTCAGTGAACTGTTCCCAACATCTTCACAGTTACAATGTAGCATGGAAGTCAATATTGATCATACCATGAGCCAGTTTCAATTGCTACATAGTGGGAGGAGGCATACCCATCGACTGCACCCAGTCGAACTTCTCTATAATTTATTAATATGAACGTATTTTCATTCCCAAAACAATTTCCTTCTGCCCTTTTCTTCTGCCCGATAAGGAGACGGTGTCTTAACAAGAAAGTTTTGTGAATTTTTGGCATAATTTTGAAAGTACAAGACAATGCTACAATTCCTTTATTTATACGAAGATTTTGATTCTGTTTCTTTTATCTAATAGAGGGCTTATAAGGGCTTTAAAACTTTTACATGAAGTTTGCTTTATGCAAATTGATTCAAAATCAAGGACAAAATGACAAAAAATGCCATTTCTTTATTTTTGGTCAAGATTTAAGATTCAAGATTCAAGATTGATTTTATTGTCATGCAAAAGCATAAAATTTGACATACAGTATGAACATAACAAATATAATGGATGAAAACGCATGTCAACATCAAATATTACATCACACAACATAAAATAAAATAAAGACCAAAATAGACACATGTACACAAATATTGTCAAAACACAGAACAACATAACATAATAAAAAGTTTTGATTGTTCTGACTAATAAAGCTAGATCAGGGCTTCCAAACATTAACACACGATTTTGAAATGCATTAATTACGTTAATTTATGCAAATTTGTTTAAAATCACAAAATATGCTACTTTATGTTTTGGTGCATCAAAATTGTGTTTGTTTTATCTGATAGGAATTGGTGGCAGCTTCAATTTTCCACACAGAATTTTAAAACTCATTCGTTATGCTTATTTATGCATTTTTTTTTCAAAGTCAATCATAAAAAATGACTACAAAAGGCCTGAAATTCTAAAATGGCATAATTTTGAAATGCGTCCTATCCAAAATCGCGAGATGCAGGCGAGACATACAGTGTGTCCCAGAAAAAACGAAATCGATATTGATGAAAATATTTTTATATCTTAGCAACAAATATGTAAAAAAAAGTCGTACATGCTTGGAAAGTATATTCTTTCTGCTCTTTCAGATGAGGTTTAACTCAGATAACCTTAACACTCCATGGACCCTTTGGATGCTATAATGTAAAATATAGTCGAAAATGTCGCGGGTACCAAAAAATCTCCGGGGTCCCCCCCCCCCGAGATTTTTCATTAGTTAATTATAAAAAAAAACGAAGACATTCAGAATCTGTTATTGGTGTGATATGACCTTTGGGTATAAAGTTTTCAAATAACAAAAAATCCCCAAAACTAACTTGGGCTTTAAATATCAATCACGAACAATTTTATTCACGCATGACTGAGCAAAGACTATCAGAATGGACACAAGCATATAATCATTTGCACGAGCAAATTTGAAATTCAAACTGTCATGTTTGAATGCACTAAGGATATCTTCAGTATTGACAGATTGAAGGACATCATTAAAAAGTATATTTTATCTTCTTTCATTTGAAATCATATATGTGAAAAATAAGCTATATGCATGATTGAGAAAAGACAATTTGAAATGATGCTTGTTTTCAGAAATGTTCCAAATTGCATTCAATAACCTTGCAGTTTGAAACAGGAACGCAACAACCAAGAAATTACCCTGCCAGCAGGATGACAAGCCTATTAGTCAGGTGACTTAGTGTAATAACCGTTATTTGGTGGATAAACTCATCATTGTTGGTACAGAGCTTCCTTATGGACTAACTTTTGATTTCAGAAGAGGTGCCAACCAAACCGGGTTTAGTTTGAAGGTTCAAACCTTTGTCGGTCGTGCTACGCAAATCAGGGTCTGAACAACCTTTGCTGCAGACTAGTACTTCCTTAGGCCCTGTGTTATAGCTGCTCCGTACAAAGCACATGCCCTGGCCAACAGGATTAGTCTTGGCTCAAGGCGCTGTGAAATTGAAGTGCCAAAATAAAGTCTATGCCTGCAGACTAGACAAGGACCATCGCTACCCAGCCAACTTCGTCCACCCGTCTGCCCACCAGCTCCTGCACCAATCAATACTCGACGAGATACGCAACCTCCTGGGAATTTCCCACCACTCCCTTCTCGTCCCGTGGCCCCACCCCCTCCCCCGCATATGACGCAGAGTAATAGTTTCCATCCCCTTCCCGCCCTGAGATCTTTTGGAACTATAATATATAATATTGTATAATATTGTTCCCAACACTCGGTTTATTGATACAATTGATGAAACAATTTCTCTCTTTGAAAGCTTTCAATCATGTACTCAATCTGATGTGTCCAAGCTTGTAATGAATTCCACTAATACATCCTGTGTGATAGATCCCATCCCGACGTGGCTTCTAAGAGAAAATCTTTCACAATTATTGCCTTTAATCACTGACATTATCAATATTTCTCTATCTACAGGTAGATTCCCTTCGGGAGCACATTCAGCTATTGTTAGACCTCTGTTGAAAAAGACGAATTTGGATCAAAATGAACTTTCAAACTACGG
>JZLH01S0112746.1:0-21865 GCA_001188425.1 Eucidaris tribuloides | reverse complement strand
GTAACTTTTCAGTCATGTCATTTAATAGCATTTTTTCCTTGTTATATTTTTTAGAGCTAAATTATCATGGGAAGTTGTAAGTTGTAACAAGTGAACTTGATCTTTTATTTTCAAATAGAAGAGGGACAACCCGTATTAAAGTTATTGTAAAACTGGTAGGTTAACATTAGCTTTTGTCCTACACCTTTGAGATATTATATTTGTGTAGAATGGGATAAACATGCATAATTTCTATATATCCGTGGATATCTGCTACATTATTTGAAAAATACAACTTCACAAAACTCTTCTTACTTCAGAAATCTTAACAATATCAAATTGAAATTATATCATTAGAAAGGGTATATATTTATCTACAACTTTTGTATACAACACTTTATTCTAAAATGAATGTATAAAAAAATTGTAACTGTTCGACGCTGACACCACACTCCAAAAGTTGCCCAATATGGCAGTGTTCAAAAGGGATCATCACATCACGAATTAAAGACACTATACATGTATAACATTGTGGAAGCCCCGTTTAAAAATTGTCAAACTTTGCTATCTGACATATTGGACAGTGTTTGAATGTACAACTAAACACCATAGAACAAAAAAAACTTTGGAGAGTTATGCAAACTATGTACAGATAAAAATCGGCACATGAATTATCAGCTTTTATGATCGTTTTGAATTGCAATGTTTTCAGGGCTTCATTTTCAGACCTTATCAGAGACACGGGTTGCATGAAGAATCATGTAGCTCATTTTTTTTTTTTTAGAAACATTGTTATACGATGCCATGAACTGATCATTTTGTTCTTCCTCCTCTGCTGCCCGGTGGATTTGCGAGTGAGGAAGGAGAGAGAAAGAGAGAGAGACAGATTGGAAGTTTCAGTGGGAGGTACTGGAAGAGACTCGTATCACTACAACAGAAATTGCCTTGGTAAGTAGTAATTAAAACGAATATTTTACTTGTAAGAAAATAAATAAAAAAATATGGTTTATAAGCGGTATTATAACTACCACTTAATCTCCACAACAGTATTTTGAAAGTAAAGTTCAATTTGATTTTGTAATTATGTTTCTGAAGTAAGTGAGCAATGATGAATTCCAAATCATTCTCATTTTCTACCATAAAGGCTTCAATAGCCTTAATGATGGCATCGAATTACCTTCCTTGGATCTGAGCTCACTAAATGAAAATCTAAAAACCAATTGACTTATAACACTGACTTATAACACAGAATACAAAAGTAAACATGTGTTTTGCCCGGGATCTACTTTATAATCTGGCGTTGCCCATGGGCGTCACTAGACTTTTTTAATTGGGGGCGGTACAGGGATGACGAAAAATATTTTGCCTGCTACCCCCCCCCCAAACAGCATCGGACAATCTCTTACAATTTGCCGACTGGGTACGTGAATTTGCCGACTACGAGCATAATTGGGGGGGGGGAGGGGGAGGGAGGGGTGAAGACGACACACACACACACACACACACACACACACACACACACACACACACACACACACACACACACACACACACACACACACACACACACACACACACACACACACACACACACACACACACACACACACACACACACACACACACACACACACACACACACACACACACACACACACACACACACACACACACACACACACACACACACACACACACACACACACACACACACACACACACACACACACACACACACACACACACACACACACACACACACTCTCACCTCTAGTGACGGCCCTAGCCTCCAAGGCACAAGTTAACATTGTAGAGCTTCAATTAAAAAAATGCCAAACTTTAAAATTTGAGCTACGTTAAAATTCAGGAAAAAAATAACCAGTCCCGCTCCTAAGTGGCGCCTATCTCCGTTTCAGTAACCCTAGGCAACATGGCTGCACAATACAGTTCGACTACAGTGGGGGGGGGGGGGTGTGAGGGGGTAGTCCTCTGGTAGTCCCATGCCTTTAACTCTCTACACCATCGAGATATCCGAGCGCCAGTCTAGAGGCAGTAGGTACCATTTCTATAATGGTCTTTGGTATGACCTGGTCGGGGCTCGAACCCGCGACCTCTCGGACCAGAAGTGGACGCTCTACCACTGAGCCAACTCGCCCGGTCTCTAAGCCACGTAGAAATGCTTAAATGGACCAAAAAAAAAACACGCTACAAAAGTTTGGAAAAGTACGTTGCCACCGGCAAGATATGCATGAATAAAACAGTTGAATTACCACTCCGTTGGAGTATAAAATAGCCTAGATCTGCCAAGGTGAGTCCGGTCAAACCGAGTACTCATAGATTTTTACTTTTTAAAAACATTAATCTCTTTGAAATACAATTTTTAGGGCTGTTTAGACCTTATAAAAGACACTTGGGGCATGGCGGATTATGTAGTTCACATTTTCTTAAACTGTGGTCATTGTTAGCTTGTGTCTTTAACATGTTTAATATCTTCATTGGTATGTACACTTTTTACACTATGAGCAACTGAAACAGAAACTTGGGATGAAACAAAAAAGATTTTTTTCTATATGGTGATAAAGTTTGGTTCCACACCCACAAAATTACAATGCTCTTGTAAGTATCGCTCGCACTGAAAAATACACTACCTTCATTTTCATGCTCTGTACCCCATGCATGACCACTAGTGTTTACCCTCCCCTGCCAAAAGTATTACAACATACACTATAACGCATGTATTTTGAGTTGAAGTGGTCTTTCTGTAATGATGTTCTAGTGAAGTTATAATCTGGAAAATGAAAAATGATTTGAAATAAATTCAATGAATGACATTTCTTCTTCTGAAAGGCCGACAGATTATCCAATAAAGGTGCGCCCACGGAGAGGGACTTGAACTCAAAATGCAACAATTTCATCCTCCCTATAGGGATGGGGCTATAATTTACCTGAACAGTGTTATTTGGTTTCACATTTTCCATGAAACGGTTTCAATGGTTTGGAAAGACTTCCAGCAAACAAAAAATGTCATTATGTTACTCTCAAGCGATCCCAGAAAAAGACCACAGCCAACAAAGAAGAAATCACCTCCTATATTCATAAGACAGTGATAAGGAGGATACGGCTACTACTAGTAATTAAAGATGGTGGCCTTCGTTCCACATCATTATATCCACCATATCTAGTGAAATGACAGTGACACGACAGTAAATTTTTGAATGTTCACAATAGTAAACCACCTTCAGAATTGAGAAAGAATAAGAAATTATAACTTAACAGGTCCTGTCTAAAGTATGGGGCGTATCCTCGTTACTGCTCTCTTACAAAGATGGAAGGCGCGTTCTGGGTGGTTATGTTCTCATTTATTTTAACTCTTAAGCTACTGTCACACTGCGCCGTCTAACAATTCCATCTGCCTCCGTCTAAAATATTTACCTCAGACGGTGTCAGACGGTGGCAAATGGAATACAATAGAATGTAACAGAACGGAAAAGCACCGTCTGTCAACGTCTAGATACGTTTTTAATCCAGTTGAAAAACGAATTAAAAAGTCCAATAAACGTTTGATAAACGTACGCGCTCGTTTCTCAGACGGCATCGTTAGACGGCGCAGTGCGACAGTAGCTTAAACGTGACGAAGTCGCAAATATGCACCACACAATCATGCAATGTCTACAGAGCAGCAATAATTAAGTATATATACACAGATAATCTTTTTGCAGACATCCAGAAGCACAAAGATACATGTTCATCACTTAAACCCTGGACTAGATGTAAATGCCATATCTGTGAAACTTGAAAATCAATGACTTATCTAGAATTTGAAAGGTGCTCAAAACATTGACCACTAGCCGTTTAGTCTGTGTGTGAGGCCCAGTTCAGCAGTATATCATCGGTTGTCCGGTAGAAGGGCCCAAGCACACGTTTCCGGTACTGGAGGTGCCTTAAGAGTAAATTTCCTCTGATTTGAGAAATATTGCTTTATTTGATATTTGCACTTAGCAGACTACCAAAAGGATCTAAAGATATCACACGACTTTGATTTCATGTGAAAAGAGCCAATGGCTTTAAAGTTAGAAGCAATACAAGGTTAAGACCCTTCTGCCGGGAACATTTGCTAGGCCCCTTCTGCCGGACAACCGATTATAGTCTGCTAATCTGCGTGAGAACAGGTTCATAAAATATACGTAGTACTTTTTGTAAAAAATAACTAAATAGCAAACAATATCACGTAATTTTCAAGCGTGCTAAAGACATAATGCTGGGCAAGATCTAAGGCAAGCTCATATTTTTTTGTATGGGCAAATGAATAATTCAAAATCTGATCGTCGGTATAATTCCAACAACATTAAGTTTCCAGCTCTACATGTAATGCTTTAGGCTACAGGTTCTTGAGTGCTATTTTTCTATTCACCAGTGAATTGTTTCGGGTTATTATTACGCATGCAAAATGGCTCCACTAATTTTAAAAAAGAAAATAGCTTGAGATGCAAATTTCTATTTCATTTGTGATCCAAATACATGCCATCTACTTTATTCTTTATTTTAATCTTTCACCCTTTTTGACAAGGACTGCTAGCCGGCTATGGCAATGTGTTCTCGTATTCGTCCTGACATCCCTCGTCCCGTCTCAACAACGGGACAGGTGGGCCAGGACCAGTTCCTAGTACAGTGGGTTAGCCCGGCCTGCACGCGTCGTCAGTCTTGTACTTTCTGCCGGCGGTGTGCACTGTTTCAATCTTTGACAGGTGAGTGAAACTTAGACTTAAGTTTTAATTTTGATACAATATGCCGTTTGCTCTAGCCTAGCTGACTTATCGCTGAATTTGCAGTGGATATCACATTACATTATAGTGAAATAAATAGGCGTATGCAGGATTTTTCAAAGAGGGTGGGGTGTTCCTCCGCGGCCAAATTATGACTGTTCACGGCCAACCAGTGAAGCGAAAAGCCCAAAAGTGTTTGTGTGGGGGTGGAGGGTGTCCGACGGAAAAAAAAATCATGGCTTAATCATGCTCATTCACATTCAACCAGCGAAATGAAAAGCCCCAAAAGTGTAGGAAGTTGTCCAACAGGAAAAATTTGCCTTGACAACTTCGACGGGATTTTTTGTACGGACAAAATCATGCTCGTTCACACCAAGACGGCGAAGTGAAGAGCCAAAAACTTGCAAAGAGTCAGACAGGTAAAGTTTTCTCGGCCAAACAGCAATAATAATCATTACAATAATAATATATAATAATAATAATAATAATAATAATAATCGTCATAAATAAATAAATAAATAAATAAATAAAAAAAAAATAAATAAATAGATATATAGATAGATAAATAGATAGATAGATAGATAGATAGACAAATAAATAAAAATAACGTCATGTCAGGTCCGACGGAACCCGGTTACAGGGCCAATAAGGTGGGGGAGGGGTTGTTTTCTGTGAAAACTGGGGTGTTAAACACCCCCTTTTGCAAACTTTTTTTAAAACACCCCTTGATACGGCCAAGACATGTAAACAATGATAGCATCAAGAGTAAGTTCTTTCGTGAAATTAAATGTAGGAAAATCGTTTTTGTGGTACTTTTAGAAAAAAATAAGTAGATTGTATAGTACACTCTAAATTACAGGGATTTAAAATAAAACCTGATCGGCTGTGAATAGGGGCCAGTCGATTTTTAAATTTAGATTTAAATCTTAACGATTTATATTAATCCACAAATGCTTAGAATATAAATCTTAAAGATTTAAATCTAAATCCAAATTCGACTGGTCCCTATTCACAGCCGATTAGGATTTATTTTAAATCCCTGTAATTTAGAGTGCACAGTTAATAAGAGAACATCCATTTTATAAGATTAGAAATGATTATGTAGCAATTGCTCTGATGTAAAAAAAAAAGTGTGGTGCTGTCATTGGTTTACATTATACAGCCGTCTTCCCTGGTAAAAATGGCACAACTGTGATTTCACCCTTTAGTTGTTAACTGATATCTTGAGCAAATCAAACAGAACATACGCATTTGAAAGATAAGACTGCACCCTTGAAGTTGATGTAAGCATCACGTCACAACCGTATTATCTCATTGCCAAAGAGGGCGCTTTTCACTTGCACATATTTTTTAGGCAGGCAGTGGTTGTAACCTCATCCCACACACCACGCATCTCCGTCTACTAGACCAGGATGGCATCTTGTCAGTGTTGGCCTATAGTGTGGAATCGGGTTCACCAAATCGACTTTCAGCTCCAGCTTTCAGCTTGTGAGGTTAAGATTTATATCATTAATGAATTTGACTTATTATTATATCAATGAGTCCATTTCTAGTGTTATCATGGACACAGTCTTTAAGGTGCGGTGGCTTGGCCGCAAGTAACGGCAGAGGCGTCGATCCTGGGAGGGGGGGGGGCGACATATTGATTTGCCCCCCTCCCGCCCAATAATTTTGACAACTTGAAAAATTCATAATATGCCATGCAAATATATGTTTTAAAAAGCATTGGAAAGCACTATAAAACCATTAAACATGACATAGAAATACTATTAAACATACAAAATTGTAAATTTATCTTGCAAATTGGCGGATTTTTTCTCNCCTTTTGCACCCCCCCCCCATCCAAAACATGGATCCGATGCCCCCTGGGTAACGGGGACACGTTGACCCCCCCCCCCCCGCGAAATTTTCTAATCCACTTATTTCTCTCGTATTTTAGATGTTGAAATAATTTGATCCGTAAATTAGGGTGTCCCCCCCCCCCGAAATACAATTCTGCCTACGGCCTTAGTGGGGTGCGGGGGCGTTTTGCATAAAGATTTTTAACGAATTTATGTACGAATGTCAAACCGATATTCTGTTATTCATTCCATACACACCGGGTTTTCCCATCGGGATTTCCCCACAATGACGTGCCACCTATACTCCATCCCATTCTTTTAGAAAAAAATCAATTGTAAAAAATAAAAATAAAAAAATAACACTCCATTAATTCTACCCATTTATGGCAGTACTTCATTCAAGGTAACATGCATATTAGGTTGGGTCGAATGAATATTTGGTGATTTTCGCAAGTATTTTGGCGTCTAAACTCTTACAGGCGTTTTCTTGGTACGAAGGTAGTCCCGGCAGGGGACTCGGTGTCACCATGTAGATCATCGTGATGGGGGAAAAACCCGATCGGAAAACCCGGTAGATATCAGTTTCAAAACAACATTTGCAATTTATACAATACTTTTACGTATATGACAAGCCAAAACACTTAGTTCATCGCCAGAAAAAAAGTTTATTACTAGATAAACTATGTTTATCTAATGGAAAACTTGTTTTTTGACTTTATGGGACATTCGGCTTGCCATTCACGTAGAAGCACTGTATAAACTAAGTTTATCACCATAAACTTGGTCACTGGAAAATTAAAGTTTGCTCAGAGTTTATCAACGGATAATTTTTTTTTTTTGCGTTAGACTTGCATTCTCTCTCCATGAACAGAGTTTTTCGATGAACAAAGTTGATCGGTTATCTCAGTTTATCATTACATTCTAGACTTTCATCGATTGCATCTTTCTCCAAGAGTAATTGTTCTACTTTTTTTTCCATTAATATTAGTTGTTTACTTATATAATATATATTCAGCAATGCCTCCATAATTTAGCTGTCTTGTAACCGTTTCTCATTCATCGTTTTCTTATTGTCACTTCAACTTCATTGTCTATTATTTCAGCTCCATGTATTTTTACACTTTTGCACAAGCAATTTCGAGAGTTAACATATTGCTCCAGTCACATTTTTCTATCACCATTATTCCTATACTATAGAATGTTATGGATTCCAGTGTCGATGTATGTTCAATCCAACTCCTGTAATGCCGTCAATGTCTCAATAGTAGTGAATTAGTATTTCCAGCACTTCTAATTGTTATTATCCTTAGTTATTAGTAATATTTGTGAATATTCTTGAATGATGTATTACAGTATTCAAAAAATGCGAAATTTTACCATTTTGTTAAAACTAGAATCATCATAATTTTATTTCAATCAATTAATCCTCAACTTAGCCAGTCGTAATATGGTATTTCTTAAGTTGAGATTCTTCACTCTACCGATATTTTCTTATTTTTTTTATAGAACCAATCTTTATAAAAGCAACAGACCCTTGAGTTGACATGATTACTATTCGGTCTGGTATCGAGTCATCAAATCAATCATCTCATCAATCAATCACACTACTCGATTGATTTCGGCAGTAATCGGCAAGACCGACTTTTTCGATCAAGCAAACGATTTGGACTAGGTTACGAGCTTGATAATATTCTCCTTCGTTTTATGGTTGTCTGATTTGTTTGTGAATTTGATTGTCCCATTATATTGCGGAAATCTTTTAATTCGGTCTCAACATTTTCTATAAGCTACTAATCTAACCGTAGGTGAACAAGCGTACTAGGATAGACGTTCATCAGTTTTCAATGCAGTTTAATTTTCAATTCTAGAATCATTAATTAGCGATAATTCCGTTTATGAGTCGATCAACAAGTCTAATACAAATCAACATACACTAATATATTACTATTCGTTCACTCACTTCACGTTTGGTTAAAACTTATAGTATGCACTTGTTCTTGTATCAACACACTCGCTTTATTTTGCTTTGTAGGACCAGTCTCATTCAAATTCAACATAATCATGATACATCAACCAATCCATCCATCAAGTCAGTCAATATTTTTGCATGTTCTTAGTGACTCAACCATACCAGATTTCATAGCCAGTTATCTCCACCTTTTGGCCTCGATCAATACTAACTGGCCCAGGCCCTCTTCCGCGTCTAGTATCAGAGTGCAGTCTATTCCTTTACTTATAGGAGACCCAACAACGTAGATAAGACACTCATTGCTTCACTAACGAGAATAGGTGACAGTCTGGTTGGTTTGTACTTCCATACTGAGATGCAACGTATTCATTTTCATGCTTGACTACTTAGGTTGTTTTGAGCTATTTTTTTGTTAGGACAACAAATCATTCAGAACTCTTTGAAAGATCTCTGGTATACATCGTTTCGTGTATTTTTTTGGGACATATAATGCTAATGTATGTGCTGCAACGGGCATCTAGAATTATATATTTAACATTCATTTGTGTGACTCTCTCTGTCATTTATTAGTCATCGTCTCTTTACTGGGCTAAATTTTAACTGAGCTAGTGTAGTGCTTGCATTTCGATAGGCTCAACTGAGAACCGACGCCAAATTAATGCCTCACCGTCTTGTTGTCTCAGAAACATGGATCACTAGTCTTTAGTTGTGATATTTAAATATTACCAATTGCCATCATTGTGATTGATATACATCATGGATGTTTTTGTACGCTTATATATAACACCAGTTAAATTCTTTCTTGAAGCATACTAATCATGAATGAACTAGCACACCAGTCCAAATATCTGCTCCCACACCTAACATTCAATCGCCTTAATTCAAGTTCTTCGACCTAGAAATTCCCCATTCATTTTAAGCATTTCTATGTCTATCATTTTATGAGGTAGTATTTTCGCTAGTAATCAGATCCTCATTGTTAAAACGCTTCCAACACCCTTGTCACCGTTCATCAGCATTCAGGAGCGGTAGGCAGAATATGCCTGCTACACTCGCGCCGCTCGCACGAAGTACACGTTGATCTATGAAAAACTACGTCACGTCCAGTGAAGTGCGCGATCATTTGGGCATAGGCCATCATCTGCACGCATTTCATCCGCCTTTGTCAACAAGACCTAATTTTGAAGCCACTCATTTTGCTTCAACCGCATCACTGGATGACGGAGGCTCTTGGCGTGAATGCAGCAATCACTAGTCGTTTTAGTCACTTAGATGTGGACAACCGGATTCCTCTTCTCTCCCACCTCTCGCCTTATGTCGCACTGTATCCCAACTGTGTGGGTCTAATTCTCAAAAGCTTAACATACAGCCAATAAGTCTCACACTCAAGACTATCCGCCCAAGCAGCTGTATTTCTCGACTCGAAGTCTTCTCAAAGACTCTCAGTGAGCACGACTCACACTCACCGATGGATCTTTAGATTGCCTGGTTTGCATTTTTTTTCAGCATATGTAATCTGACGTTACGACTGAAATCGATCAATTCCTCAGAAGGCGACGTTGCGTACGTCTTCGAATTCCAAATTGCTAGTTCAGAAGTGCTATCTTCAGTGAGTGGTACATCGGCCCTCATATTGTATGAATAATCACTATGAGACATACCTAACACCCACCCACTTGTTCTCTTATCATTAGATTTGTATCGGTCGATACACTCAGTGGTCATACTGCAGCTCCTTATCTTCGTCTTACCATCATTACCATTACAAACAGCGATGACCAAACTATTAATGCTCTTCTCATTAAACTTGTATCGTTCGATGCACTCAGTGGTCATACTACAGTTCCTTAACTTCATCTTACCATCATCACCATTACAAACATGGATGGCCAAACTACTTGCGCTCTTATCATTAAACTTGTATCTTTCGATACTCTCAGTGGTCATACTGCAGTTCCTTATCTTCATCTTACCATCATAACCATTACAGACATGGATGACCAAACTACTTGCACTCTTATCATTAAACTTGTATCTTTCGATACTCTCAGTGGTCATACTGCAGTTCCTTATCTTCATCTTACCGTCACCACCATTACAAACTACTTGCACTCTTATCGTTAAACTTGTATCGTTCGATGCACTCAGTGGTCATACTACAGTTCCTTAACTTCATCTTACCATCATCACCATTACAAACATGGATGGCCAAATTACGTGCGCTCTTATCATTAAACTTGTATCTTTCGATGCACTCAGTGGTCATACTGCAGTTCCTTAACTTCATCTTACCATCATCACCATTACAAACTTCGATGGCCAAACTACTTGCGCTCTTATCATTAAACTTGTATCGTTCGATGCACTCAGTGGTCATACTGCAGTTCCTTATCTTCATCTTACCATCATCACCATTACAAACATGGATGGCCAAACTACTTGTGCTCTTATCATTAAACTTGTATCGTTCGATGCACTCAGTAGTCATACTACAGTTCTTTAACTTCATCTTACCATCATCACCATTACAAGCAGCGATGACCAAACTACTTGCCCTCTTATCATTAAACTTGTATCGTTCGATGCACTCAGTGGTCATTAACCTCGCCTTACCATCATAACCATTAGGTACATCGGATACCAAACCATTACCTTCGCTATCGTTAAACTTGTATCGTCCGATACATTCAGTGGTCATACTGCAGTTACTTATACTGTCATGATCATTAAAAGTACCTAACAAACATCGACTTGCCCTCTTGTCATTAAACCTGTATCGTTTGATACATTTAATGGTCAGAATCCAAATCCTGGACCTCAACTTAATAGCATCACAGTTAAGAACATCTAATTCCATCCATCTATCCATCCACTGCCTAACAGCTTCATACTTTGAGACACCTAACACCAAATCATTACATTTGTATCGCTGGATACATTCCAATATCAATTTCCACTTCTCTCTTTCCCGAATAGTGGCACCATACTTCGATTTATCTGATACCAAATCATTGAATTTGTATCGGTCGATACATTCCACTTTTATAATCCAATTCTCTAACCTCTCATTATGACACATAAATGCATTGCACTTCAACTTTTCGGTTGGGGATGACAGCATAAAAATCTGTGCAAAAGAAATAACGAAAGAGGGGAAGAGAGGGAGAGGAAGAGATAAACGGGGAGGAATGGGGAGGAAAAATGGAAATATATTTATTTATTTTAATAAATTTATATGTATGCATGGATAACAAGAATATGCAATTATTTAATGCGCGTTTTACATCAAGGTCCGTAAAAGTAAAAATAACAATACAGATATAAACAATACAACAAAAATAATGATAAGATGAGAAATCATCCAGCTGTAATCAGTATACAATAATTGAAATATTACAAGTAAACAAGGCAGTCAGGGCTTATCCATTTGGTAATATAAAAAGGATAGCACATATACCACAAAAAGCCATTGCAGAATAAATTAAAAACCCATGCGGCCAGACTTCTTTGAGACATTTGGTAGTGAAATCCCATGCTCTACTCCTGCATTGTCTAAGACCAGTTTTAAAAACATCTATATTTGGCTTGGTAGTACTACTGTATGTATTTCGAAGTAGGCGCCCAATTCTACTTTCAGTATTGAAGAAATTAACACTACAGCAATATGACACCCGCTTGCTAAATGTGTTATGCAATTTTTAACGCACCCAATAGTTAAGTATTCATGCTAAAACAGCTGCCATATTCTATTTCCTAGGGTCTATCATTCATAGTTTGCGTGTATAAACAAATAATAAATCGATTGTAATTGTAGCGCCAAGCTCTTCATCATGCACCTGAATCATAGAAAATATTGAAGCTAGATTTGACTTAAATCTAATCTCAAACAGACGTTTGGTGTTCTCAAGCAATGAGTTGGCTATTGCGACGATAACTAACAACTTCGTATATGGTTTCACTCTCAATACTTTCTATTAAAAAATGCCATAACCTCTAGTGGACAATAGTTTCGTGGATTTTGTCATATCATATTAACCGATAAAATGCAATTCTTTGACCGCAATATGTTTCACTTTTTTGAACAATTTACTCTGTTCAAACCAATATCCAACAATAAGTTTGGTTAAATTCGACCCATTGCCATGCCTTGAAACATAACTTGTACGATAAATTTGGAACTTCGAATCGCAGGAAATTTAGGAATGTTACCTGCTCGATATAAACGCATGAGTGGGACGTGGTATGCCGGAAACACCACCAAAACGACCATGATAGTAGTCGTCCACTGACGTTTGGTCACGTGCAGTGCGTCGCAGCAACAACCAAGCATAGAAATGTATATGATATTGGGTTGTCATGTGATTAGGGGCGTGGTTTCAATCAAAACATTTTGCGTTGTGGGCTCACGCCGTCAAGTTGTACTTATGTTACAGTAATTTTATTTCCTTAATTTAAATGGCTTGTAATAGAAGCTTGTGGTGTAAAATCTAGTTCTAACACTTTCTGAAGAGCACTAACTATACAATTCAGGCCATTATGTAATTTTTCAGGGGGTTTTTTGCAGCCGCTTACTTAAAGGCATACCAGGCCTAGAGTTACTGGGTCAAACAGGTGATGCATTGCCTATGACGTAAAATGTACTCGGAGAGAAAATTTAGTTCAAATGCATTTGAGTATTGTGTGTGGTGTGTGTGTGTGTGTGTGTGGTGTGTGTGTGTGTGTGTGGTGTGTGTGTGTGTGTGTGTGTGTGTGTCGTGTGTGTGTGTTGTGTGTGTGTGTGTGATGATTTGTGTGTGTGTGTGTACGTGTGGTTTGTGTGTGTGTGTGTGTGTGTCTGTGTGTGTGTGCGTGTCTGTGTGGGTGTGTGTGTGTGTGTTGAGTGCGTGTGTATGTGTGTGTGTGTCATGTGTATGCGTGCTGCCTGTGTGTGTGTGCTGTGTGTGTGTGTGTGTGTGTGTGTGTGTGTGTGTGTGTGTGTGGTGTGTGTGTGGTGTGGTGTGTGTGTGTGGTGTGTGTGTGGTGTGTGTGTGTCTGTCCCTGTGTTCTTCCAGAACAAGAAACACCTTTGTAAGTATTTTATTCCTTGTTGGGAATAAATCAGGTACCCTACAAAGAAATATCTCAGGTATATGCAGCTTCATATTACTTTTCATTATCTTTTCATTTTGAAATATATTTGCTTCATGGACAGAATGTATATGAGTATTTACTGTTAATTTGTTATGTACTTTTTGAAAATGTGAATAATAAACTGAAACTAATACTAATAGGATTACAGTTATGTTGTCATGAAATCATTTACGTTATCCTTTTACCGTTTTCATTAGTAAGTGCCAAGGGCCGATTGCTTTATACTTGCTTTTCAAAATTACAACGTTACATTGAACATAACATCTGATGTTTGCGTTCATCATACCGGCTGTAGCTGCACGTCAAATAATCCAATGTGAGGGTTCAAACGTTCATGCATAATTTTGCGTAGTGATATACGGTATGATCAGAGATATCTCCAAATTGGGTTAACAATAGTTGATTTGATTGACAGCACGATGAAACGTAGGCTCTGGGAAAACCCGATCGCGATTATTTTTTTTACGGAATAAGGGAATAAAACACCCAATCAGGAAAGAGGCGGATAGCGGAATTTATCAAAAGATACAATACTCACGACTTGGTGTTAGATGTCTTAAATTGTGAGGTCGTTAAGAGCTGGATGGATAGATGGGTGGAAATAGACTATTTGAATTCTGATGCTGTTAACTTGAGGTTTAGGAATTGGATTCTGACTATAAAACGATGCAAGTATAGAGATAAAGGCGGAAGTAGTATGATAATTGGTGTTTCTAATGGTGATGATAATAAGATAAAGTTAAGGAACTGCAGGACTACTGAGTGTATGGAACCATACAAGTTTAATATTATGTTTGCGATAGATGTTTCATACGATAATGATGGTAACATGGTTAAGTTAAGGAACTTTAGTATGACAACTGAGTGTATCGAACGATACAAGTTTAATGATAAGAGAGCAATTATGTTTGCGATAGATGTTTTATATGGTGATGATGTGAAGATGAAGTTAAGGAACTGTAGTATGACTACTGAGTGTATCGAACGATACAAGTTTAACGATAAGAGGGCGAGTAGTTTGGTCATCGATGTATGTAAGGGTGATGATGTTAAGATGAAGTTAAGGAACTTTAGTATGACAACTGAGTGTATCGAACGATACAAGTTTAATGATGAGAGTCCAAGTGGCTGTGTGTTAGGTATATCTTATGGTAATGATTCATACAATGTGAGGGCCGATGTACCACTCACTGAAGGTAGCACTTCTGAACCAGCAATTTGGATATTCGAAGACGTACGAGATGTCGCCTTCTGAGGAACTGATCGATTTCCATAGTCAGAATATATCTGCTCAAAATATGAAAATTGGGCAATCTAAAGGTCCATCGGAGTTTTTGTATATGGTCGTAGATAGTTTGCTGAGAGATTCCAGAAGAGTTGAGGAATACGGTTGATAAATACGGTTATACGGGAGTTGAGAAATACGGTTGATAAATACGATTAGTCTGAGTAGAAGACAGATTTTTTGTATGTTAGAGCACTTGAAAATTATTACCCACACAGTTGGGGATACAGTGCGACATACAGGCGGAGAGGTGGGAGGGTGGGTGCTCTTCAAAAGACTTACTGGAATGCACACGGGAAAACTTTGTTTAATCAATTCACATGATTTTTGGTAAAATGAAAATAACTAATAATTTTCTCAACCCGAAGATGCATTTTTGGCCAGTCTGTTCTCACTTGACCACGAAATGAATTGAGTTGAATTTAAATCCCCAAAGTATTCATATCCTTCGAAGGACCAGCTCAATTGCAGAAGCATATACATGATTTTTGATTGGCATGTGAAATTGCATGGAATCGTAAATTCCGTCAGTCCATCTTTTTCCTTACATACAAAAACGAAACAAACTATCGGAATTTCCATAAGGTCTGAATGATTCGTGGTTGATCGCAATTTACCAAAAGCACCATACGTAAAAGAATTCTTGGTTACAGACTGTAAATCACAACGAAACTTGCATTCCAGTAGGTAAGTCCTACCTGCACCTTCTCGTGGTGAAGAGTGTTACAGTTGTCGGTCTCCCATTGACTGACTTCTAACTGACGCAGGAGGGCGCTGAGCTATATCTTTGTGATCATGTGATTGATCTGTGATCAAAGTGGTGAATGATTGGCTAATCTTGTTTGTCGAATGGAGAATTATTGATTGATTCATTGATTCATTCATTCATTTATTATTATTTTATTATTATTGATTGATTGATGGATGGATGGATGGATTGATTGATTGATTGATGGATTGATTGATTGATTGATTGATTGATTGATTGATTGATTGATTGATTGATTGATAGATTGATGGATGGATTGATTGATTGATTGATTCAATGACTAACGAATAGACGGGTCGGGAGGCTTGGTCAATAATTGAATAATTGGTTGATTAAAAACACAGGCTAACATTATGTAGCTTCAAATTAAGAAATTGTCAAACTTTGCTACGTGACCTACATAGTAGTGTTTGAATGGACAGGTAAAAAACACTGGTAGCTTTGGGAATCGTGTAACTCAGATTTTTTTTTAACTGGAAACAATGTTATACAATGCCTTTAAGAGATAAATACTTGCTTGAAAGTTGATTCATGATTGGTAGATTAATTGATTGAGTGATTGAGTGGTTGATTAATTAATTAAATGGTTGATTGATTGATTGATTGATTGATTGATTGATTGATTGATTGATTGATTGATTGATTGATTGATTGATTGATTGATTGATTGATTGATTCACCGACTAACGAATAGACAGGTTCGGAGGCGTGGACGATAATAAATAAATGGTAAATTAAGAGATTAATACTTCGTTGTAAGTTGATTCAAGGTTAGTAGATTGATTGATTAATTGTTGATTGATTGATTGATTGATTGATTGATTGATTGATTGATTGATTGATTGATTGATTGACTGACTGATTTATCGATTGATCAGTTGTAAATCATTATATACGTAATATTCCCTCATATCAATCAATTCTTTGACTTGTTCAACTAAACGTATCGTCGTTTGTACAATGTATTCCGCTGCCCATTTTTTTCGAATTTCTTTATCATCCGTAAGATACCTTTCATTAAGAAATCTAATATTTTCACCTAACACCAAATGAGCCCCATCCCTGGCCATTATAATTCTTTATAATATCAAACAAGTTCAGTTTCAGGGTCCTGTTTTTAATGTTATTTCTTGAGATGTTTGTTTATTTCTGGCAGCCTTTCATTCAAAGTGGCATGTCTTCAAAACAGTATACAGTAGAAAGGTGGTCCCGGCAGTGGACTGGGTGTTATCATGTAGGTCGTTACGATGGGGAAAACCCAACTGAAAAACCAAATAGATATCAATTTCAAAACAAAACATTATGCAGGCAGTCAGTACGAAGCCAGGTAAA
Organism: Eucidaris tribuloides; assembly: GCA_001188425.1. Classification (NCBI taxonomy): domain Eukaryota; kingdom Metazoa; phylum Echinodermata; class Echinoidea; order Cidaroida; family Cidaridae; genus Eucidaris; species Eucidaris tribuloides. Next base: position 4,797 of record JZLH01S0112746.1, on the reverse strand, counting down.
AAAAAAAAGAGGTAAAGTACAATACCTCTATCATGCCTAGTTTGTGATCACTTGAATACATGATGCGCAACACGATTTTGTTCGTAATTGTATCCCAAAATGATTATAAGAATCCTGATTGGCGGAGATAATAAAAATTGTATGTAAACCTCTCAAAAAATTTCTGCAACTCAACTTTGAGCACTGATATCTCTCTTGTTATTATAGTATTATACTAATTCGTTTTATTGGTATTATTGAAGAGCCTGTTTATTTTCCTTTACAATGACACATCATTTGCTATGATTATGGAATGTACAAATAAGGGGCCAAGTGAAATGTGAAAAGCAGCAAAAATGCACACCAGTTCAGCATGTCTTTATATGAATAGTACATTGTGTTTAATGATGTTGTGATGGTTTTTAGTAAAGTGTCATGTGTTGATCGATCGAGGGGACTTTGCAAAATTGCCAGAATCCTAATGAAACTCAAACACAATAATAATTTCACAATTACCTACTTTAATCGCATTCCATACTCAAAATAAAATGTGAAAATGTGAAAACAACACATAACACTTCATTAAAAACCATAACATCATTAAACACCATCCACTCTCCATAATGAATGCTGAACTGGTGCTGATAACAATGCATTTTGCAACTTTTCACTTTTGACTTGACCCTTATTTAAATGTCTTGCACATTCCATGAGTCCATAATCATGGTAAACAAGGTGTCATTGTAAAGGGAAATAAAAAGGCTTTTCACCAATATCAAGAATTATACTATAATACCAAGAGAGATATTAACGATCAAAGTTGAGTTGCAGAACTTTTTAAAGGGTTTACCCTCGTTCTACACACGCGGAAACAATGACAGGTGACTCCACTCGACAATAGAAGTGGCGTTTTGCATTATTTGCACAGTCGGTATTGCATGCTTCATAAACATGTCCATATTTGGTAAACGGTTGTTCGACTGCAATAATCAGCAGGTATGTCGCAGTCGCACTGTGGACTTATAATGATCCTCGGGGAATCCCAACTGACATTATTATTTTCAAAGCAATGATTTCGATATATTTTATTTTCAACCAGATCGCGTGACAAACACAAATTCTGTGCAATCATATAAGATAATACGTACGGAGTTTCGATCTGACATGAGTTTCCCCATTTGTTTGTTTTTCTTTTGGTATTATATAACATTTTGATAAATAACAGAAACTCGAGAACTCTCCACGCCACAGATCTGACATAGACACTTATAAAGCATTGCACAGAGTGATGAATTATAAACAAACGCACACATACAAGTAATACTTGTCAAGTATACAGAAATAATCAAACAAATTAACAAAGAAGCATTGTCAAATAATTCCAACAAATTGAAAAAAAAATGATTATCTACATCATATATTTGAGATAATCAAACTCCAATAACATCCAAGGTGACATAGAAACACGAGTTATAATAATTCATACAGAAATATTTATAGGCCTGTACCAATTTGTTCTTATGTAAAAAAAAAAATCGACAAAGCCAAATATTTACATACACATCATTCTCCAACGGGGATAAAAAAAAAGCTGAAAAAGCAAAAACTATACTGTGTACATACGAAATTCACAACAAAAAAAATGAAATCAGCTTCAAAACGGAACTCTCACACCCCTGCTACCTACACACACACACACACACACACACACACACACACACACACACACACACACACACACACACACACACACACACACACACACACACACACACACACACACACACACACACACACACGCATTCACACATTGCATTGAGCTGTCATTCTGTGAAAATTGTGTAAGTTTAAGACACGAAAACTTTCCAAAAGAGTGAGTATTATGGAAACATCTTGATAAATGAAAACAAAATTGCGTCAAGTACATCTTTATTAGAGAGGCAGAGGATACATAGGTTGCCACGGATGGAGAAAAGGAGGTAGTAGGTAAATGAACTGAAAGTATTACCCTCCCTACTCAAAAGTATTGCAACATACACTATAACGCATGCATTTTACGTTAAAGGGGTCTGTCTAAAATGATGTCCTAATCACGTTTATGATTGGAAAATAACAAATTATTTGAAAAGACATCAATGAATATTCTTTCTCGTTTCTTCTCCAAGGCGGAGAGATTATCAAATTCAGGCGCGCCCACGACAGAGGGGCTAGAACATAAAATTTTGCATTTTTTTCGCCTCCCGATAGGGGTGGGGTGTCAATTCACACTAGCATAGTAATTTTGTTTCATATTACCAATGAAACGGTTTTAATGGTTTGCAAAGACTTCTAGCAAACAAAAAATGTCAATATGTTCCTCTGAAGGGGTCTCAGAAAGAAGACCACACCCCTCGAAGACGAAAGTGACCTCCTATTTTCATAAGACAGTAGCAAGGAGCAAACGCCCCATATTTTAAACAAGGCCTCTTCAAGTTATAATTTCTTATTCTTTCTCAATTCTAAAGGCAGTGTATTACTGTAAACATCTTACAATTTACTGTCATGAGACTTCTCAGTTCATTGGATATAATGATGCGAAGAGAAAGCCATCATCTTTAATTAGTAGCCTTATCCTCTTTGTCACTGTCTTACGAAGATTTGTTATTTTCCAATCATAAACGTAACTGAGAGTTAATTCGTCACGAAGACGAATTGGTGATCCGCGTAACCGCTCCGATCATTAAATTTCAATAAAATGTGACAAACAATGCATATCAATCACCATTGCATGATGAATTATGTCCCTGATCACTTGAAATTGTCTATCTTACATTAATTGAAAATTCGACGTGTGCGTACGCGTTCGTCGCGACTCGCGGACGGTAATGATTAGCACAGTGATGACTTTTTGGTCTGAAGTTACTATGTACCAGGTTTTGTTATCTTACTCCACCCCATTCATGAGATATGCGCGAAATACGATTTTTCTTTGTGACGTCATAGATGACGCCACAAGTATTCTGCATGCAAAGTAGTGCCTGAACTGTTATCTACGATCAAAGGATATCAGATATGAATAATACATTGTAGGGTCACCGTTTATTCTAGAGAAAAATGACTAATTTATGACTTAATTTTAAACGTACGCGTACGCGTTCGTCGTGACGCCCGCACGCATATGATAAGCACGCATGGTGACCTTTGACCTGAGGTTACTATGTACGAGGTTTGGTGAAGTTAATCGACTCAGTCATGAGATATGTCCGAAATACGATTTTTCTTTGTGACTTCATAGATGACGTCACAACACTTTGGCATAGAAAGCGATGCCTGAAATGCTATCTACGCATCATACTCTATCAGAATAAGCAACAAAAAGTAGGGGTCACCGTTAATTCTAGAGAGTTATGAGTGATTTAAAAATGTGCATTATTCACTACGCGCGCAATGCGCGCGCATTTACGTTTTTTGGATCTGTAAGCGATATTTTGGGTCCTAGTGGTCGAAAGGGGTTCTAATTGATGGAGAATTTAGTCAGAAATCCATCTGTCGAAAAACGACGATATTTGGTCGGAAAAGGGGTGCGCGCGGAAAAAAAACGCGCGCGTACGCGCGCGCACCAAATGCTCCAAATGACCTGAAACGTATGCTACTGTTAATAAAAAGTGATTTGGAGCATTTTAAACTATTAAAATTTTGACGCGCCGCCGTGTTAGCCCATCATGACGCGGCGCGCGCACGTGATTAGGTCCAAAAGTTGACCCTTGACCTAAACTTAATTTTTGTCAAATTTCGTTGTTTTATTCGACTGCCGGCTTGAGATATTGCAAATGTAGGCTAGGACTAGCTTTTGGCTTATGACGTCATTGATGACGTCACAGAACATGTCAGGAGGACATTCTGTAGGTATTGACATGGGACATAACTATGCCAAGTTACAAGATGATTGACGATGTTGTTTGAGATATCTGATGCACAAGAATGACCAGAAAGAAACACGAATAAATAAACTAGATTTTAATTCGTCACTAAGACGAATTGGTGATCCGCTAACCGCTCCGATCATTAAATTTAAAGAAAATGTTGTCATTCAATATCGTTAATATTATCATTGCATGATGAAATATGTCCCTAATCACCTGAAATTGTCTATTATACATTAGTTGAAAATTCGACGTGCGCGTACGCATTCGTTGCGACGCACGGACGGTTGTGATTAGCACCAGTGATGACTTTGGCCCTGCAGTTACTGTGTACCAAATTTTTATTTATCTTAATCCACACCATTCATGAGATATGCGCATAATACGATTTTTCATTGTGACGTCACAGATGACGTCACAAGTATTCTACATGCAAAGTGGTAACTGAACTCTTATCTACGGATCAAAAGCTATCAGAATGAGCAATAATCCAGGTAGGGGTCATGGTTTATTCTAGAGAAAATTGTCTGATTAAAATTAATTCTAAACGTAACACGTACGCGTTCGTCGTGACGCCCGCACGCATATGATCAGCACGCATGATGACCTTTGACCTGAAGTTACTGTGTACCAAGTTTGGAGATGCTACTCCACTCCAGTCATGAGATAGCGCCCGAAATACAATTTTTCTTTGTGACGTCATAGATGACGTCACTACACTTGGCATAGAAAACGATGGATGAAATGCTATCTACGCATCATACTCTACCAGAAAGCATAAAAAGTAGGGGTCACCGTTAATTCTAGAGAGTTATGAGTCATTAAAAAATGCCCATTATTCACTACGCGCGCAATGCGCGCGCAATTACGGTTTTTGGACTTGTCAGCTATATTTTGGGTCCTAGTGGTCGGGAAA
>JZLH01S0112718.1:5903-18070 GCA_001188425.1 Eucidaris tribuloides | reverse complement strand
GAAACGTTCCATATAAGTTATACGTTATGCGTACGTCCAATTCGTTATGAGCACGCTATGTATACGTCCAAAAGTGCAAATCGGAAAGAAAAAAAATCAAAATTCAGCGTATGCCAGCGTTTTACCCCTAATTTCATACGTCAGGCATACGTTGGCTAAATCGTGAAGGTGTGACTGTGCCATTAGGCAATTATTTTATGATAGCATTACATTTATGTAGTTTATAAGGGGAACATTTTAGAAAGAATGTTTCAATTACGTTTCTAACTTGAAAAAAGCTAAAAGTATTCGGTTTTATCTGAAAGAATTTGCCCCTTGCAATATTCAAACTATGGGCAGCTTAAATCTTATACAGGTCATACAAATCCTATAGTTCAGTGGGCGTTTACCACACGCATGTACACATCTTTATGATCTAGATTTATGAATGGCTCGTTCGATGTGGTTCTGCACGGATAATCGGAACCAGAAAGACCCTGTACATGTAATGTGTAAGTTTTGGCCTAGCTAATCTTGGTGAATTATATACAAAAGTGTATGAATTATTTTTGCACAGGTTGACATGTTTCATTTCTTAAATTTAATAGTTTATTTGATTTGATTTCAAATTTGCTACATGTACCAATATCAACTGACATGTTTACTTTTATTGCAGACTATTTGGAAGAACAGAGTTCTCGATAAATTTCGGAACAACAGAAAACGAAGAGATAGCGGCTTCCCTGAAGTCCAGGCTAGGAAGAAGCTGAAAAATGGTACATCAACACCACTCAAGTCCACCAACAAAGTAGTTACAGCTGCTCCACAGTGGGGCATGGCCTGTTACTTGCCGTTAAGACCGATGTCAGAAGATGACACAACAATCAAAAAGCACGAGGAGTTTCTGAAGAAGGAGAAAACCAAGAAACAACCTGACTTTGGCCAAGTAAACCTGGCAATGACCAAAACATTTGCGGACAGGCGTAAGTGGCTGGTCACCACACAACCAACACCCAAAATCATGGAGGTCAAGGAGCGGTTTCCGTGGCTATTTGATGAAGATCAGGTAATAAGCAAATAACATTTCTCAAAGTATCTCTTTTTGGAGTTTTTCTTGTCAGAGCTACATGTATGTTGGTATATTTGCATTTTCGAAAAAGATAAACACAACTTTGTATGATAATCTTATTTGACCAAAATACACAACAGTTTGAGATACTCGATAGATACAAGCTATGTTTTAAATAACATAATAAGAGCAAATTGTGTTTGTTTGATTCATATGATGTATCAAAACTACTGTACCTCTTCAATTTCAAATATATGGCTTTCAAGAAAATAACACAAATCCACTCACTTTAAAACATTTATTGAATGCAAGTCTCTAAATCTTGGTGATGAGTGGTTGTTTGCATTGAAAACTTTGTTTTCCTATAATCTGTATATTTTGAAGTAAAGTGCAATTGAATATTTTTTACAGCTGTCTGCAGAGATGATGCGTCTGCAAAATTGCAGTACTCCATTGCTGACCACACTTAAAGAGGGTCTTTCCAAGTACTCCAAGGCACTCGTCAAGCAAGGAAATGGCAAGAAAAGGCCATCCCAGTGTTTTGTAGAGGCAGTGGCTAAAATTGGTGCAAATCGTGGTGAGAAGGAGAGACAAGGTAAGTTATTGCTTTCTTAACTCTAATATTTTTTAATTTTTGTAGTTTACTTTATTATTTTTGTGTGTGTTCTTGTGGATTAACCCTATCTGGCCCGGGGGGGGGGGGCTACCCCCCCCTTCGACAAAGTTCGCGACCATTCCACCGCGCGAAATTTTTTGACCGCGTCGCTCGCTGACTTTTTACTTTCAAGCGTTGCGCATCTTTTGAGACCAAATTTGCGACGTCCGGGTACACGGTTCCGGAGTTACGCAACTTTTCGTACTTGCATGTCACACCAAAAATCGCTCCAAAACATGAAATCGTGTGTTATTTCAATACAAATTGTGTTTTCAGCCCAAATTCATAAATGTAAGATTATTTTTACTTTTACTGATTGAAATTAACTAATTTTATGCTGTTTATGATCGCAAAAGTGTCCCCGAGAAATTTCATCGAAAAAACAATAAAAAACAAAAGGTCGAAAAAACAAAGAAATACATAAGAAATTCGTGAAACAATAAAATACATAAGAAATCAATTCTGATTCAGCATTTTTTTGACAGAAAATTGTTAGAAATGTCAAAAAGAATATTATCACCAAAAATAGGTATTCTGTGAGCTATTTAAAGGGAGTTATAGGCAAAAATATGATTTCATACATAAATATGCATAATTAATTACTTAAAAAATTGAAGATAATTATTTTTCAAAAATGTAACTATACAGTCTTGGAGATTACGTCCGGCTCCTTGCACGTGCAAATTTTCGCGGCGATCACAGCGATCCGCAGCCGAGATCTGAAAGGGGGGGGGGGGTCAGCCCCCCCCCCCCGGCTATGCAATTTAAAAAAAACCCGGGCTGATTAGGGTTAACAGGCAGTCAGAGCAAGCATACATGTGCAATGTTCTGTTATGTTGTTATTAACTGAGTTTTCTTTTACATGTATTTTTTTTTGAGGTATAAGTTCAGAAATGTGAAGAAAATAATAGATTAGCATTACTTTTTTCCCGAATCAGTAAAATTAATTATTTGCACAATATACATGTATATTTGTTGAGCAGTAATTTAGTCTTGTTGTGTTAGATGTGAAATGCTGATTACTATATAAGCAAAAATGCTTGAAAAATCAGCAAAAATTTCCTTTTGTATAGGACCTAACTGACACTCCAGTGGCTTTACATGTATGGCGAGTTATTTATTATTTCTAAAATAATTCAATGATTTGTGTATATGTTTATGAAGTATTTTGTGCTGTATTACTTCTTCATTTTCGAACTTGTAAAAAGGGTACTATTGAGGCTCTATTTGATCCAAGTCTGGAAACTCTATCGTGTGGCACATTTTTAAAATTGAGTTGGATATTCGGTGGAAATAAGGTACAGGTAGTACATGTACATGTTTGATGAAATAACATACACTCTGTCTCACTCTGTTCTTTTCAACTCATGGTCAAAGTTTTTTTTTCCAATTATTGCAGAGGCTATGTCAAGGGCAGCCTTCCTGGCATTACCGGGACTTCTACAGGAGAAGGTGGAGGACATATTTGTGCCGCTTGAACCTGAAGATGAGGTAAGTTAAACATTAATCTTCTAGAGAAAAGAACATCCCTCCAAAAAGGGGTTTTATGTACAATTTCAATGCAGTTCTTGCTTTTACTGAGTCCAATAATTGAATTTTATGCTGTTTACAATCGCTTAGATGTCACCAACAAATTTTATTGAAAAATACAAAACACAAAAGACAAAGTAACTACAGTCAACTCTGCGTTAGTTGAAGTCGCACAAGTAGAATAATCACCTAACTCGAAGGTCTTTACTGGGTCCCATTCCTTTATTTTCTATTGTTTTTGACCCCTTATGAGTCGAATTTCGTCAGTCGAAACATTTTCTTCAGTCCAAAGAAGTTTGACTTTAATAGGCAGAGTTATATATGTATACAATTTTGTAGATTACGTTGTGGGTGATATGCATACCATGACCGAAGCACTCAGATAAGTTGGTGCTCATTATCCTCCTGATATCATTATATGGTTGTCTCAGCTCTTTCAAAATAATGTACCTCTTTCTCTCTCTTTCAAATCAAATTTTTCTCTATCGGTCTCTGCACAGCCGGACAAAGAGTGGGTGAATGGGTTTTATCTTGAAAATATTGCTGTGTGTCCCACTGTTTACATGACTGTGAAATGTGATTCTGTTTCTCTAATAACATTTCTATAAAACATCACTTAGCAAATGATGATGATACAGTTGTCATCATCACACTGGATTTTGGACACTTGTCATCAGTTAAATCTAGTATACAATGATCATTCTGTTTGTCATATCTACATTTTTGTTAATGTGCAAAGATGTGTTGTCATGAATGCTGTTTTTAATTGATTGGTCTTGTTCATAACCTTTCAGCCACGTAACCCGGTGCACATGACACACGACAGAGACCAAGTCCTGGAATCTGGCCAGTTCCACCTGGTTGCCGATGGTGAGGTTGTGGCTAGAACTGACGAGTTTTTTGCGGGGGTTGCCATGTGGATGTCGGCGTATTATATCTTTAACTTACAGTATCCGACATACCTAATGAAGACACTGATGTTTGCTCAAAAAATCATACTGAACATTCAGGATGATGAACTTACTCCAAGAGCAGTTATAACCCTCGTCAACAAGCTGAATAATTCTAACGGAAATAACACTATCTAAAGGGGTTATATTCGTAACTAAGGCCAAAAGGAAAAAAGGAAAAGGTTTCTCTCAAAGATTTTGAATGACTTTATAAAATTATGCACGATATATAACAAAGATCGGTGCAGAATTCAGTTTTAATGTACGTTTGTGTTTACATTTTTGCAAAATCAAATAAGAAATTTAGAAGCTTAGGTATTTCAGGTCTGGCTACATAAATTTAGAGTGTCACAAGTCAACTGACATTGTATTTGGCACATGTCTATGTATATTTCAAACTACCCATGAGCTTTGAGACAATCATTTCTTTTCTCCTCTTTTTTTTGGCCGAATCCATTGTTCTCTTAGAACTTTGAATGTAATGTAATTTCCCAAGGCAAGTTACAACTCATGTAAAAGTACAATGCACTCCCGTTCTAACAAACACGGTTATAACAAAATTCCAGTCACAACGAAGTAGAAATTCAGGTCCCAAAATTGATATACATTTATAAATACATGTATATCTTTATATACTTTCACCTGTTTGGTTATAACAAAATTTCGATACAACGAAAGAAAATTGCCAGTCCCGAGGACTTTGTTATAACAGTAGTCGCCTGTATTTACACTGCCTCTCTATGAATTTTGTATGTTTTCTTTTTTTAGTCAAGAAGCCCTTATTGTGGTTTTTGAGATTTGCTTAAACAGAAGGGGAATTCAGTTTTGATAATAATGAGACCTACAATTTTCAGGTGATACTGCCATTTGAATTACTTGACAGAGTCTGTCTAAGATACAAGTTTTCAGGAATTTTTTTTTTCATTGATAAATGCAGTGCATCTCAATAATGCCCCATACATTGATCAGTACTAAAAAGGCAGTCTTGCAACATTGTAAATTGTTGGAAAATAACATGAGGTTGCATGTAAAGGTGCTTGCATTGTAAATTGGCATACATTTACTTTGATGTGTGGATAAAAAGCCTTATGTACAGTAGTAGTATTCAAAGGTTAAAATGTATTATTTCATTATATAATAAGTAAAAGTATGCATTAGTACATGTACACTAAAGCTTTTTAAAGTAGTCTGTACAGTATGCAAGTGTTGTTTTATAGTCTTAAATATACATGTAGTTTATACTGTATGAACCAAAGAGTGTGATTACAAGTGAAAATCTTTCAAGCGTTTGCATATTCATTATATCTTACACCAAAATTGATTGGTGGGGTGTTCATCTTTTTAAAGGTGCACAAGGAAGTGTCTAAAGTGTAGGATTTTTTGACAGTTTGAAACCTGAGTTTCCAGTGTTTTATATTCATTATTTATCACAATTTTTTTATTGTTTTCGTGCTTATGTTTTTGATAAGTTGCTAAAATGAGCATGTGTGATTTCTTGACAGTTTGAAACCTTTCATCTGTTTCAAATTCATTATAATGTTGAATCAAAAGTGATTGTTGATATGTTTGTTTTTAATGGTGCAAAACGTAAGGGTCGAAAGTGTGATTCTTTGACAGTTTTAATGTTAGTTGCAAATGTTTCATATTCATTGTAATCACGGTTATAAACCAAAACTGATTTTTATTGTGTATAATTTTCTTAAAGGTGCTGAAAGTAGAACTTTTCTAAAGTGTGTGATTTGTTGGCATTTTTAAACCTTGCAAATGTTTTATTATATTTATCATAGTTCAAACCAAGAGTGTTGTTTTACGAAAGTTCTTTAAAAGGTGGTAAAATAAGGGTCTAATGTGTATGATTTGTTCACAGTTTTAAACCTCACTTCATTTGAAAAGTTTCATATTGATCATTCTTGAACTAAAACCGATTGTTGGGGTGTTTAAGTTTGAAAATGGTGCAAAAGGTAGGGTCTACAGTGTATGATTTGTTGACAATTAAGCATTGCTTGCAAATGTTTCATATTCATGCAAACCAAAAATGATTGCTATGTTGCATATTTTTAAGGTGCTAAAATTAGGGTCTAAAAGTACACTTTCCATGATTTTAAAACAAAACTAATTGTTGTGGTGCTGACATTTTTAAGAAATGCTAAAGGTGCAAAAGTTCACTCATGAACTAAGGCTATTCTTGAGTGACATGTCTGTGAAAGCTGAAGAACAATAATTACCTAGAGTTTGAAGAAATTCCCTCCAAACCAAATGCCAGCTTAATGTTTGCTCTGTACTAGGAATTTTTGTCTCTACAAGACATACTTCAAACTAAAGTCTAAGGAACGTTATAATTCCTCTCAAACTGCATTTCTTGCTCCTATGCTTTGCTGAATCGTTCTTAGATGGTACTTCTATATACAGTATTGCACCAGTTTATTTGTGCAATGGTAATTTTTAGACATGCAAAAGAGATATACTTTTTTGATATGAAGAAATGGATTCAGTAAGCAGTGATATAAAGAGTTGGATTCCATCAATACATGTACATGAATCATTGCATGTCACCGACAAATAAATTTTTGTAATATTAACTTTGACTTTGTACCTTTTCTTATTTCAGAATCTATGTCTCCATCAGGGGTAAGGATACAGTCTCTGGTATAGCCAGGTGAAGTGGGACAACAAGATATGATAAAATCCTCACTGACATGCACATCTAGACTTTGGTTATTGGTATACTTATCTTTGAATCATCAAGCAGGTTCAATTCAATTGTATGTGCAGTTGTGCACCTGCACAATTTACAATTATTCAGTAAAATGGTGATGAAAAACCATAAACTGAGCCTTAAGTGATATTTGCCAAACTAATCTGCATGCTGGGTGTGGTTCATTTTCCTGTGTACCAGCTACAGACCCACATCAGAGACTGTATCCACTCAGCTGTGCAATATCTTTGTCTATCTGCCTGACTAGCTTGAGGTTAGTCTGTAGGGATTGACTAGCTTGAGTAAGCTAGTCAAATCAGCCGGACTAATGTTACATTAGTCCGTCCAGCCGGACTAATGTTCCGTTAGTCCTCTCGGGTATCATCTGGACTAACTTAAAGCTAGTCAATAACTAGTCGGGCGACTAGCCCACACTAGTCCGGCAATCTGGACTAACGCCAAGCTGGTCAGCGGACTAACTTTAAGCTAGTCGGGCACTTACACTAAGGCTAGTCTAGCATGCTGGACCAGGCTACGTTAGTCGTCCTTGTTAGTCCAGCAATACTTACTAACTTAAAGCTAGTCCTGCTGGGTATCATCTGGACTAGCTTTAAGTTAGTCAGACAGACCAGTTTAGGTTTTCAGTGTGTGATGCCCACGCATTGTTCCTGCCGAACTAGGCCTATATATCAAAACCATTAAGCCCTTTTTATGCCTGAGATTGTCTCTACTGATTGTTCCGGTGAACGTAATTGAAAAAAGTCGCATTGATTGTTATCTCATAGCGTCTGCATTTATGAGGACTGATGTCAAAAGTTTACACATAATATTGATGAGCATAATACATGTTTTCATCATTATACTTCACACTTGAGTTGATCCTAGTCTCCTAGAACTGATGCTCCATCAGTGTTGAATGGGATAAAATACTTCTCATTGACCCAAATTTCCACTCCGTCAAACCCACGCGGCACCTTAACAAAGGAAATCTACAGTGAATACAGAACAATAACATATTCCATTCCAATAAGATCCATAATATCGCCCAGTCCAGTCTTGTCTATATATTATAAAGTGCACTTTCTGTGTAAATTTTCTTGTTGAAATGCTTTGATTTGTATATTCTGCCTTTGACTCCGGTGCGAAAGCAGCAGGTATCGTAGGTATTTTTGTTTGTCATGCATTTTAATGTTAAATAAAGCAGTGATTATAAAAAATATAATGACATGATTGAGACATTTATATAATCTATCGGGTCAAAGCTTTACATTGCAACCTCTAGGGGGATGAAGGTTGTCTGAAAAAAGGAAGTTTCAGAGAAGGATGTTATATCTTGTTAGGTATTGTACGCTATACTCCTGATATTTTATGATAGGAAGGGGTCTCAGAAAGAACACCACACCCCTCGAAGACGAAAATTACCTATCTGCATAAGACAGTGGTGAGGAGGAAACGCACTATATTTTAAACAAGACCTCTTCAAGATATAATTTCTTATTTTTTCTCAATTCTAAAGGCAGTTTATTATTGTAAATATCTTAAAATATACTGTCATTAGACTTCTCGGTAAATTGGATATAATGATGCGAAGAAAAAGCCACCATCTTTACTTAGTAGCCTTATCCTCCTTGTCACTGTCTTATGAAGATAGGAGGTCATTTTCGTTTTCGAGGGGTGTGGTCTTCTTTCTGAGACCCCTTCAGAGGAACGTATTGATATTTTTTGCTGGAAGTCTTTCCAAACAATCAAAACCGTTTCATTGGTAATATGAAACCGAATTACTAGGCTAGTGTGAATTAACACCCCGCCCCTATAGGGAGGCGAAAAAATGCTAAATTTTATGTTCCATCCCCTCTGTCGTGGACGCGGCTGCATTTGATCATCTCTTCGCCTTGGATAAGGAACGAGAAAGAATATTCATTGATTTCTTTTCAAATAATTTATTATTTTCCAATAATAAACGGAGTTAGAACATCATTTTAGAAAGACCCCTTCAACGTAAAATGTATGCGTTATATTGTATGTTGTAATACTTTTGAGTAGGGAGGGTACACATCTCCTTACTGTGTGGCAGTGACTGAATAATTTTAAAGCTAGTTCCTTAATAAATTCTCCTTGGGATATAAATCAGGGTTTCGGAAGGCAAATTCAAATTTCAAAGATTCACGAACTCATGATTTTGTAAAGTTGTGTTTCTTGAAATATCCAACTTCATGGATGGTGCTGGTCATAGAGTGAAATTTCGTCGCGGAATTTCCAAATATTACTTCTTGATCTTGTTTCCACACACTTGCCATCTGCAGATAATTCACATGATATTTAAGGCGTCAGCATGGCCTGTTATGGTTATCTCTTTGTCATAATATCGGCGGACCGTATAATATTCTGGGCAAGTACTGAGATACACTTCGAAACACTATAAAGGATTATAACCCACTCATAATCAAGAGAAAATAATAAGTATAACCGCACTCGTCATCACGAATACACATCAGAAGGCTACACCGTAACAGGCATTGGTATTACTACATACTTCGTCGTTTTCGTGATGTATTTTGGCGCCAAACAAGGGAACTTTGAGACCCAGGCAACCTATCCACAATCACCAGATAATGCTTCCTACATTTTTGGTTCTTCTCCAAACTAAAAACAGCAATAGGATTCCGATTTAAGAGCCGAGGGGAAATAAGGCAATATGCGAATGCGAATCTCTTGTAGCTATTCCCGAAGAGAACGGAAGGACCAACGGCCTGAGTGTGCGGAGTGACCAAGGGTCGTACTTCGAAGACTCTGGTCGTATAAGGGCGGATGGTTTTGAACAGACATTGTAATAACCATTTTAAAATACCACGGGCGAAATAGTCGATAAAGCTAGTAATAACTTTGTGAAAATTGGGCGTAAATTTCGTGGTATTGACCTATCCTCTATCTGCCATTAAAACATTGAAGTTTATCGTAAATATGATATCAAACATACATGATTGGTGTAAAATCTCATTATCAACTTGATTAAAAATGTCAATTGATCAAGTTGTTATATTTTAGACGTATATATATGCTGCACTTAAAATTCACGTTTGCCAGTTCAAAACAATCTGAAACAATCTGTCTCTGATAAGATCTTAAAATGAAGTCTTGAAAAGCAAGTACTTAAAACGATCATTTACTACATTTAGAATAAAAACATACGATTGACCGGTCCTACCATACTAATTTCACTCCATTAACTGGTGTTTTACACAATAAAGAGTGTGATATTCATCCATTCATACTCTTTTCATGGCAGCATATTTGTTTACTAAGCACTATCATATTGCTTAGCTCAGATATCAAAGTTCGACATTTTTAATATTGAACATAGTCAAATAGTGTCTTTAATGTATTGTATAGATATCATAAATGCTGTGTGGATGTTGACGTGGTTGTGTGTGGTTGTGTGTGTGTGTGTGTTTGTCTGTCTGTCTGTCTGTGTATGCGTACGCGTGTGTATGTGGACAAGTGTGTGTGGATATGTGCATGTTTGTGTGTATGTGTGTGTGTTTGTGAATGTGTGTATGTGTATGTGTATATGTGGATGTGTGTATATATGTGTACGTGTGTCTGTGCGTGCGTGTATATGTATGTGTGTGTGTGTGTGTGTGTGTGCACGCGTGTACGTGTATGTGTGTGTTTGTGTGTGTTTGTGTGTGTTTGCTTGTGTGTGTGATCATCAATCCCAAGTGCTCTCCCAAATATTAAAGGTAGGGGATCTCTTTTACATGCCTAAAAATCAACATGGTGTAAATACGATGTCATTTAGAAGAAAATGCCATCTGAGAACCTTTAGCAGAATATAGAAGCTAGAAACTCAGTTTTAGTGGAATTATAGTGACCGTTAGACTCAGATTTGAATTTTTTTCTCGCGAGAAAAAAAATCCTACCATAGACCGTACACTAAACAGCCATTGTTTTTCTTTTGCATTTTTCAAATTCTAGGCAATCACTTACCCCCAGATTTCACAGACATGCCCTTCATCAATAGCCTAAGGGCGTGGATTATCTTTTCCTGGTTTGCGGGCATGTATGGAAATGAGATCCACTGCCTTTAAACTATTGCATCAGTAATTTATATCATTTCATTATGCAAACAATGATATAGAGATGGTCACAACACTACACAAATTGCAAGTGTCGAGGACTTACCGTCGCCTTAGTGCATCATTGAATTGGTTTAAAACCTGATAAGATACAACTGACACAATTTATCACTGGAAATGTTTGCAGTGCGTCAACATGAAGGGAAAACCTGTCAATGAACCTGTCGATATTTACTTAAAGGTCGGGGTGGGGTATACGAGTACGTGTACTCAGTCACAAAGCACAGCTAGGACTTTTTGTGTTCTTGGATTGCCAGCTAATGTTAACCCGTTGCCTCCGAGATTCTTTTATTACCATAGAGTTAACACATGGGACATCCAGTTCCGCAGCTAATGAGTTAGAGAATTATTTTGTATTCGTCAGTTGCGTATTTGAACAAAGGTCTGTATCACTACTGAAGGAGCGTTCAAAAAGGACCTTTGTTCTAAAAATGCGTTAAATCAATTTTCTAAAAAAAATGAGTTCTCAACTTAAGTATATTGGCCACCTATTTAGCTATAAAATATATTTAACAGCCGAATTACACAAGTAATAACGAAATGGCAGGTATCTTTCCCCGTTTCTCCTTCCAGTTAGCAAATAATAAGATAATGACTTGTGTGAAAAAGGAAAATGTGGTTATTATCATCTACAAAAATACCCAAAGGCCAATTAAATAGACAAGTATGATTAATTTTCCATCTTGATTACTAAATATGTTTAAACAAAGTTATCTGCTATCAACAACATACTATTTTCTGTGTTAAAGGTGAAATCTACGTAATAATGTTAAATGAGTTCTCGTTTAGAACAAAGAGTACAGCTTCAGCAAGAAAGCAAACGGTAGCATTTTTTTTTGGGGGGGGGACGCTTGATTAGCCTTTACAAATTGCTCACCACTCACACCTGGCTTCTGCCAAGTACTTGATAAGTTTAGGAAAAGTGTTCAATCTAAGTTTTCCATAAAATATGAATCCGTAAGTATAAAATAAAATTCCGAGTGACTGTATAGAAAATGCAGAAGAACTTGCTCTTCCTGGTGCTTGCTGGCAGAACCAATTCGAACGACGTATAGGGAGGTTTTGACGACGGCAGAACCGTAGATAATGTTTAAACAACTTGATTCCAATATGTTACAACATGACGCTGGGTTTAGCGTAATATTACACGCTG
>JZLH01S0112709.1:39000-50463 GCA_001188425.1 Eucidaris tribuloides | reverse complement strand
GATATCTCTGTACCAAAGTTGACAAATTATGTACCATACATATATGAACTATATTATACGACAAAACCAATATAACACCATCTTTAGAAAGGGAAAACGTACTTAAAGTACAATATTATCACATACACCGCACAAAAAATGACAGAACACTTCAATATTATTATGCCATACAATTACGTCAAAAAGAACACTACAATCACTACAACACTGCACAACAAAATAAATCATCTGCTCTGTCAATCTGAAAGAAGAAGAACCAACCAAGCCAGGAAAGTGTTTTTTTTTCAAAGAAGACTTTAAGTGAACTGTTTTTCTATCTAAGCGGCCATCCGCGGTTCCACGCTAAACAGTTATTATTATGAACTTAAATCAAATTACTGTTCCAACGTGTAGGATGCGCACCTGTGTCCCCAGACTTTCAAACGGTTTGGTCACGCACCAGCCCCGGGTGGTTTTTACGACAATCATCAGAAATCGATTATTTCAACTGTTTGTCCCCCGGCAATTCTACGTTTCTTATTTCTGCAACCGCAAAAGCAGGCTCTTTCTTTTCCTCCTCAACATCTGCTGAGGACAACTGAAGTTTGCGCACAATTGCGTGCCGAAAAACCGGCCTTCAATTCCCAGCACGAAATCACGTATCTTCGTACAGATTTCGCCCTCAAGTCATATTTAAGAACTCATAATTTATAGTGAATGTCAATTGAGGGTTATCTATCATAGAAATGCTGACCACGTCGTTGTCTCATAATACAATATCATTTATTTCTTATTTCTTATATTAAAGCTTTGTTTTTTTCTTAATGTAATCCAAGATGAATGTTTTATGGAAAAAACGGAAATGTAGAGGTAATGATTAATCGACCATGAAGGCAACGAATCATTGCATATTTCACGAAATCAAACCACAATGCCGTCTACCAACGTCACAGTAATGTAAAATAACATTAGACTTGATGGAGTAGTCCTTTGCTGTCACTTAATGCGACGAATTTCCTCTGACGATACACGTCAGGATGTAAAGCTGCACAGTATGATTTATGATCGGAAACGAACGTATTGAAAATCTACCAGTAGTTGTCATTGTGTCCATTATAGAAACATATGTATGTATAAATCATGTATATATCATACACCCACACATATACATACATACATACATACATACATACATACATACATACATACATACATACATATACATTCTCATGCACACACACGGACACCCACACCCACACCCCCACCTCACCCACCCACCCTTACACACATACACACATATGCACACGCGCGCACAGACAGACAGACAGACAGACAGACACACGGACACACACACACACACACACACACATACATACACGCTTATATACATATATCGTTAATCTGTTGGTTACGGCATTTTCGGTATTCAAACCTTAATTCGGCAGCAAAATTTTCAAAAGGAATTTGACATTCTGCTTAAGGTCTTAAGTTTCTATTTAAAATTATTGTTTTTGTTATCACAATGGAAAAAAATAATCGTTTGTTTGCGGAAAAGACACACGTAAATGGTCAAATTCTTATAAAGTGCAGGTTACGAATTATCTTGTTTTTAGATTGATTCCCTGCCATTCGATTATAGGATTATAGGATTCATTATTAGGCCTAATTCGTTAAAAGGAAATAGCAATAAGGGATAATTCGAAAATCGACACCACCTATATTACATATGGAATCATATTCTAAGCGATAACCGCTCTGCCACAATCACTATCAAAACGCTAAAACGACATAGACTGATACTTAATTAGGGTAGGAAAAAATGCTATATGTGAAATGCAGAAAACCGAAATGCTCGATTCCGGAAATTGCGAAATAATTGTATGAATGGTCTGGTATGCGTTGTAAACAGTGTATCTTAGGTCTTCGTTACATTCTCGAATATTCTCATGCTATCTTGCTAATGTTGAATGATACGTATATGTTTCATCTGCATCATTACGCTTGAAATACTATCTTACATAATGGCTCTTCAAGACTGCGATATTGATTTACACATCGGAACATCAGCTCATCAGGAAAATAACCTAGAATCATTCATGTTTGAAAGATTAATCTGTCAAGAGCCGTGTGATGTATATCAAGTGTTCACATCCAACGTGTGGAGTTCCCCTAATAAAAAAAATCAGCACTTCTTTCATAATTATTATCCCGAAATGCCAACTGAAGAAACTTGTATTAAAAACCAACATGCTGTCAATCGCCCAACCAAGTGGCATTACACATAGAGCTTTGCGCTCTGTCCGTCATGAAGCCTAACTGAAATATTATCTATACATGTAGATTACTAACGCAAGACAGGACCCCCAAAAGAAACAAAAAACAAGGGTACACCGGAAAGGGGGGGGGGGAGAGAATTCACTAACCAAAAGTATGATTGTAGCTTCTGCTTATACATCTTTCCCCATCAGTGATCTCGTCTGGGGATCACTCGAAATTGTATACATACCTTTTTATACGCCTAATTACCCAAAAATATTCATTCGGCCCAACCCAAGATTAAGATCGGATTAAGATTAAGATTTGAATTGGAGGTTGCCAGGAAGGGGTGGATTTGGTGGAGTATTTAATTTCCTGAAAGGGATTGAGTTGATCTTATTGCTGTTGAAATAAATACAATGAAATGACTCTCTAAAAATGTATATGATGTTTTCATAAACACTACTTGAAATCTAACATAGATAGGCATGAGCATGCCGTCTGCTATTTCAGGGTCCTGTGTCATAAAACTGTTCGTAAGTTACGAATGACTTAAAATATGTCAAGCCAAATGTGATTCTCAACCTATTGAAATTACATCCGCTAAAATTAAATATACACAAAAAAATATATTCCTACTCTTAACAACCATTTAACAAGCGTTTTACTGCAAACTTTATTTTGGGGCAAAATCAAATTGACAAAATCACTCTTTCTTAAAATGACATTGAAAAAACTGTTGACATTTTACTTGACACTTCATATATCGAGTTGTTCGTAAAGTCATGCGAAACTTCTTAATCAGCTGGACAATTATCTTGAGAAAAATACTTCTGGTCACCTCCATAAATTGGAGGGATGCTTGAATTGATAAATTATTGTTCTACTCCATAATGTTGGTTCCAGTCTCCCGGCACCATCAATCCATGATTTAGAATAGTTTTTTTTTTCGAAGTTGTTTGTAACATTATTTCCTATTGACATGATGGAAGTCCATTTAGCTGTCTGCAATATGAAGGGTGGTCTGTGTGAAGTAGGACACTCCGTCCCTTCGTATGTCTGTCTGTCTGTCTGTCTGTCTTTATTTTTCGGGGTAGATATATATCGTTTGTAAGACATACAATGCTGACCGTGGGGACATGAGTACATCCAAGAAAGTTGGTTATTTGGGT
The DNA here is from genome assembly GCA_001188425.1 of Eucidaris tribuloides. Taxonomy (NCBI): domain Eukaryota; kingdom Metazoa; phylum Echinodermata; class Echinoidea; order Cidaroida; family Cidaridae; genus Eucidaris; species Eucidaris tribuloides. The sequence continues at coordinate 47,056 of JZLH01S0112709.1, read as the reverse complement.
GCAAAAACTCTTCCAATATCATGAATATGTCGTTTGTCTGTTTGCCCATCTGAGAGTCTTTTACGATCAATTAACAGGCCTGTGGCGTACTATAGTACTATAGGAGTAGACAGTTGTATCTCTGTTGGTTTGTTTTGATCCATAATCCAAGCTACCAATATCATTTTCAACCCATTGGGACTATAAAGTATCATCCAAATCCAACTTATTTGCACGATTATTTACTGTGAAAAACTGTGTTTTTATGGTTCTGGCAATGACTCAAGAAATTTGACTCCATGAACCATTGGGTTTCTTGTCCCATATAAATATCATACAAGCTATATCGTACATGTTGGTACGCGATACGATTACGTTTCCAGGAGGAAAATACCAGCTGTGATTTAAAGATACCGGAGGCGTTGGAACCTAATATTCCAGGCATTGGGGAAGAAGAAAATTGCGTCTGTTTAGTTTCATTCCATTCTCTGAAATCAAATAGTTAACATGATTAAAAGTAATTGTTCCTCGGTGGTGCCGATACTTTCTTTCTGAGAGAGGAAGCTCCCACAGTCCCGGTCCTGGCATCTATGATAGGCCTCGTTCAATTGCTTGAGATGGCAATACATTCTCCTGACTTAGATACAATTCTTAGAACAGAAAGTGAGCAGCAAATGGACAGACCACTTCTATCGATTTGGTCTATTACTTTCCACACATGCACTCACAGAGACAGACATGCAGACACTTACCGACACACACACACACACACACACACACACACACACACACACACACACACACACACACACACACACACACACACACACACACACACACACACACACACACACACACACACACACACACACACACACACACACACACACACACACACACACACACACACACACACACACACACACACACACACACACACACACACACACACACACACACACACACACACACAACATGCGCACATACCACGTAGACATACAGCTTAACAGACACAGATACAGACGCATACACAGACGTCAAATTGATATGGACTTTTCCCCTATGGCCTGGGCTGCTGTCTCATAGCACCAATTATGTGCCTACTTCTCCTTGAGTTTTACGCCGTGGGACACATGTGAAAGAAAACGATCTAATTGAAGCACACCACTCCTGTCAGTCAAGACACTCAAGTCCCATGTAAAGTCTACTTTAACAATTATTCAAGTGCAAATTCGGGGTACATGTTCCCATTTTCGTCAAGTATCCATTAATGAGTCTAGTCTGCGTCGTAGACACAGTGTTGGATTCAGAAGTGAGCTAAAGTGGAAACGGCTCCCATTATCGCGGTAAAATCTACAGAAAACAGAGAAAACCACAATTGTTTGCTGTGGCCCGCATTTTGGATTTCATGAACGTTTTATTGATTTTGAAATGGCCCACATTACACAACGGACACAGAAACGATGCTTGTATATAGACTACGAGTCAGTGCCACACTATTTCAGTATCATCCGAGCTTGAGAGTTCTCACTCACAAGCCCTCAACCTGTCTTCTTAATTTATATGTGATAGGACGTAAGTGGGAGACCGGGAAAGCTCGTCCGCATCATAAAATGCCTATCACTTACAACTTTCGACATCCGATTTGTCCAGCAACCTGTAATTTTCGAAATGCGGGGAGTGTGGGAGGCAAGGTTCCGGAAATACACACGGACTCGCATCTGAGCAATTGCCATCATATCAGAATAATGAGGTCGAAGTATGGTGGAGATGAAGGAAAGAATAAAAATAATTTGTCCATTACAGCGATAACTGCTACATATTCTGTTTTGTTACTACTACTGCTGCTGCTATCACTACTGCCAGTTCTTTTACTACTACTACTACTACTACTACTACTACTACTACTACTACTACTACTACTATTACTACTTCTACCACTACTACTACTTCTAGTACCACTACTTCATCCACTACTATTTAAATGTTGCCATAGCGACTAATTAGCCACAATTACCGCCACCAAAGCCACAAGTCCATGCCATCATGATCGACCACCACTGTTACCACTACCACCGCCACCACCACCAGAACTAACCACCACAAATATAATTAGTAACATTTTTTACGATTCGTACTCCATTCCTCTTGTTACTTTTCCTCCTCCTCCTCCAACTCCTCCTCCTCATCTTTCTACTGTTAATACTATTCCTGCTGCTACCAATACTACTTCTATCATTAGCAGAGCTTCCCAATTCCACTATTAGTAACACCCGCACCGGCAGCATTTGTAACCAACACAAAAACAGACGAACGACTTTCTTACTCCGAACTTAGTTGCTGCTCCCAAATTCAGCCATTTGCAACTTTGTTTCTTCGCGAGATTTTCTGACAACATCGTCTCACATCTAGGGCAAAATCCCGTCGGCGCCGACGTAAGACCGATACGATTTTAATGAGGAAGAAAGATAGAAAGAATACATATCTGCCAAAGAAATGGGGTCATTTCTGGCACTAAACACTATAGATTTTGCACGGAGACCTACTTATTTGGAACATTGTAAGGAAATTGACCGAGATAAGGTAGGCAATCGTATTAGACAGACAAAGGCATTCGACTAGAACGTAAATTCAGGCGACATTCGATACAAAGTGGGTGAATCAACCGTCTCCTAGAAACAAAACGCAATTAAATCATAATTACGTGCGACTATATCTTCGTCACGTAGGACATACAAGTGCAATGAGTTTCTTCTTTTTTCTATCTTTTTGTGAGAAAAAAAAGAGAGTGTTGAAGTTTTCTGTACAGGCCTCGAGATAACTAACACGCATGTCTTATTTCATGACGTGGTATCATTCAAGAACGCCATCTTATTGAGTAAATTGAGCGAGATGATATCAATAATAGGAGTTAATGCGAAATGTATATCGACATTTGTACAGTATTAATTGTAATCAAACTCTATTGACATTTCAAGTGATATTCTGAGTAATGTACAAGTAGGACTAACACACTTGGGCTACTGGACGTCATTCGTAGTCAATATTTTACAACTTTATAACACTTTCATCGGGTTTCTTACATGTATCTGAAAGGCACTGTATACTAGTTGTGCTGAGAATGTAACATCGACGAACCATGATGTCAAATGTTTACAAACATATTGTACTGCATTAATTCCCCACGTACAAAAAGCATTCAGAAATCCTTGAAACGTCACGTGAAACACCAAAATCTACTGAAAGCAAGTGAAACAAATTTTCATCTACTTTATTTTTCATGAGGGTTAGATTTCATTCCAAATTGTAAAATATTTAAGATCTTATGTGCTGCATAATGTGGCAGTATAGGGACAATGAACCTCAGATTTTCTGCCATTTGACTAAAACCGTCCGGGTATACACTCAGGGTAATCGTGCAATTTATTCCTTTAAGCAAGTACATTTATATCAAGATCCTGAATTTTGGCACTATTTTGTCAAACCAATTTGCGTTATTGGAATATTGATCTGGCTACGAGATATCATATTTCAAACCGTTTGAGTCAAATGGGAACAAATCGAAAGCCTAGCTTCACACTACACAGTTGAAGGCGTTAGGTAAGGTAGACCAACATTGCTGCATTTGTATGTATGCAGTTACACTGAACGACCCATTAGCAATCCACATGGGCTACCATCGGTAAAGAAAAGATTGATTTCTATAATATCGTATTATTTTGCATAAATGTGAAAAGCGATACATTTCCAGATTGTGAATTATGCATTGATTTGAACCCAATTTACCGTGTTAAGTATTCATATGATGCATAATATCTCACCAAGTTTAAATGTCAGCTCTTATGAAATTCGCAAATTTCTAACAAACAAGTGCGTTTTTGGTTTCTATTCGAAACAAATCAGGAAGATACTGTTCCTGTCTATTGTCACGCCTGACCGGGTAAGAAATCCACGCTAAAGAGAAATGGCAATATTGGAATTATAGTCCTCAATTTGGGACACTGCTCCCAGAATCAAGCATACTACAATGAATAACTAAATTGCCTTATTAAATTTTATGTTTCAATTATGTGAAAAATTGTAAGCGTGTAACAAATTAAGCTACAATCTGAACATATTCAACATGACCCTAATTTAACTATAGTCCACCTTGCCCTCTTGGGTCATGAAAAACACCAAAACATCAAACGTGCAAGAAAACATGGTAATTGTTGTTAACGGTATTTCCGATTCTAACTTAAGTTCTGGTACAAATATACTAAGCAAAAGCAGTAGCTGTTCTGCGTGAATATTTCGATTAATGAATTTTCCTGATATATGTTTCTTGAGCATGTGGTATATTAAAGCTTATTCAAAAAGGCCTTTATTCCACCAGTCCACCTTTCATTCTTGAGCCATGAGAAACACAATAACATCAAATGTTCAAGAAATATGAGAATTCAGTTGTTAACGGTTTTTCTAACGTAATCCTCGTAATTTCTGGTACAAATATCAACGTGCAAGAAAACATGGTAATTGTTGTTAATGGTATTCCTAATTCTATCTTAAATCTCATAAGTTCTGGTACAAATATACTAAGCAATAGCATTAGCTGTTCTGCGTGAATATTTCGAATAATCACTTTTCCTGATCTACGTTTCTGTAGCATGTGACATAATTAAAGCTTCCATCTAAAAGTATTCAACAAGACCTTTATTCAACCGGTCCGCCTTTCATTCTAGAGTTACGAAAAACGCACAACATCAAATGTACAAGGAATGTGCTAAGTCAGTTTTTAACTGAATCAAATACAGTCAGAAAATAGATATTTTCTAACCTAATTCCCATAAATTCTAGTACTGATATACTGAGCGCTAGCAGCAGTTGTTCTGCGTGGACATTTCGATTAAGTGCAATAAAAAATACGGTTAAAGCATAATTTGTAGGTTATTAGCTTACCCGATTTTAGGTTGATTATCGAAATATGATATACTATCCGAACATGATTTTCGCCGGACGTGCAGGTGAAGTCCTTCAGAAGATAGCATTTTTGGGGGGTCGTGAGTCCACAAATGTTTACCAGCAAATGGTGTATTCTTTTTAAAGCCCTGACTGAAAAGCACCCAGCTGCGTGGCTAGGAGCGAGGAGAAAAAACGCACGTCTCACTAACCCCCGAAGCAGACCCGTCTCAAGTTATTAAATTTTTCACCAAGCTTGATATCTTAATAAAGTCATATTAATGTTGAGACTCTCACCAAAAGAAAAAAAAAAACCCTTGGCTTCAATGCACTCAGCGAAGTCTTCGCTATTACCTAGCTGGAGGGGATATTATGCAGAGGCTTTCGAAAATATTAATTGCAAAATGCACAGGTGCTTTTGAATCTCTCATGAATTATGACGGGGCATCGAAACGGATGACCGGTAGTTTGTGACATGTTCTCCCTAAAAGATGAGTAAGGTTATCATTTTTTTCTCTCCTGCTGCTTGCTGTCTTGGGAAATCCTGATTTGAGGACTTAAGTGGGACACATTAAAGGATGTTTACGACTTCGAGAATTCCGCTTTTCAATACAAGTTGGAAATAACTGTTTTACACCAATTTCGTATAGGTTATAAAGCATATGCCTGGCGTATTCTGTTAGAACATTCCAAATAAATCAAAACTATAGCCAACACTGGTCATGTGTAAATACTGATTCAAGATGTCAAACATGAAACTCAAGAAATTCTAAGGCAGTACATTTGCCCTTATTGAAATCAAAATGGTAAGTAACAAATAGACCACTAAAACCACTAACATCACTCGTTTCTAATAAAAATCTTTGAAATGTGAATTTGTCAGAGGGAAACAGCTAGGAGAACTATAAACTTTGCTACGCCTTTAAATTATATGAGACATTTTAATGATCTGGTTATTAAAAAAATATTGTAAAAGTCTTATATTTCTTTTGATTACGTAATACATAAGAATGACCATACATTATACAATCTCTATGAAACATTACGACCCGAAGTGAAATAAAACATTCTTCAACATCTACAGCTGATAACTCTCCTTCCTACCAATTTAAAAACAAAGAAACAATCAAAAGTAATAAAAAAGCATTAAATCAGCCGTGTTTTTGTTATCATGCATACGAGAATATACAAAATAAAAATTCTAGACATAATAAAAAACAAACTCAATCATAATCATTCAGAGATCTTTATGTGATTACGTATCAAGTAAACAAAATGACACTATAGCACGATAAAATCAGGATGATGTTATATTTCTGGGAGTCCATAAAACAGGTGAGCAAAGTGTTACCAATGTCGGGTCAATCAGACGACATAAGTGGTGAACAGGAACGAGTTTTGCCATGATACACTCAAAATAACAAATACGGCTCCATGAGAATTAAAACACTAATTCACTATGTTAATCTTTACCTCCTGGATCTTGCCAATAGCACGGTTAGGGAGGGGACAGGTGGCTAATTTCTACAACTCTTTGCTTGAAGATTATTCTCGATAACTTCACTTCATGAGCGTTTGTAAATTTTTACGAAACCACGTCACGGATAGGCCGCGAGGGGTTATTATGCCAATTAAACTGACACAAGGCCCAAGACGTTTATACAAACACCCCAACACGCAGACACTAGCTGCAGAGAATTCATGTCACGAATGGGGGGGGGGCGAAAACACCAAAGGCGTAATAATAACATACTCTGGAAGGAAGAAAGGGCATTAAGAATATATACTGTTAAGGGGTGGGGGAATCTGACTTTGAACTCCTTCCATTAATAAGGTTTAATAACCTATTTCTATCATATCTCTCCGTTGAAAAGGTTCGCAGATAACAAATCCCATCAAAAATGCCAAAAAAATTGCAGAAAGTAATATTAAATTTTAAACATCGAGGAGGGGGGGGGGACCTCCGTAACCCCGAGATTGCCGCCCATGGCAAGCACGCACGCACACCCTCGTATACAAAACATCCTCACAAACATTGCTTTGTGCGGTAGGTTTGCCTCTTTCTTCTCACTTATTGTTTGCCTACCCCATATAAGACTCACTTTCTACTCAGTCCACAAAACTGACAGGATAAAAGACATTTAGGCCATCAATTGTTTTTTCTAACAGCAAGACATGTTGGAATGGGACGGAGACGTAAAATAACGGTTTTTCATACCGTGTATGTCGATGTTGATGCAGCATAATACATATCAGTTGAAGCATACAAAAATGCCAGCATTCTGGAATCTAAAAATGACACCTTTCTGATGTGAAAGTGTGGGTATTTTGCAGTATTTTTTTTTTTGGAAATTGTAAATACACTGAAAGCTCACGCGTTTGGGCAGTAGTATACTTAATGTATATGTTACGGCGTTGCATCGCGTGGAAACAATTGGGGCCCGAGACCGCCTGTCCATTTACACGGCACATTTTTGCTGGCCCGAAACTACACCCGTGGTGCGCCAGTGGGGGTAGGGGGATCGGGTCGGCCTACCCATTTGCACCAAGTGTATGGGCTGACCTAAAGCTTAGTGTAAATTGGGTCATAGAAATCAACACAGATGATTTTATCGTTATCGTTATTAATAATGACAATATAGGTTTGTATGCACTGAACACAAATAAGTCATATAGCGCTTACATTAAATTTAAGAAAAGACAGGAAAAAGTTAAATGTAAACCTCTATGAAGTATAGTTATTGACTTTATGTGCACATTTAGTTACCCAATGTAGTAACGGGATGTAGTCCTTTTTATTTGAGACACGCATGTGTCGTTCTCGAAAAGAAATCCTGCATGAAATTGAAGTCACGTCTGCTTTGTTGAATCGAGGTGAATTGTGAGCCCCGGATATTCTGGGGGAAAAATCGCCCAGCATTATGATGTAGTTAAGTGGAACATCCACGGCCGAATGACTTCTTTATCAGTGGATATAAGGTGTCGGATGATAAATCGAAGATGATGACTCCCAAATGGAAAACACACATTAATCATATTTCGCTGTTTACGGTTGTCAGGATCATTTCGCGCATGCGTGGAGTCTAGGCGTGTTGCCAATATGTTCGAATGAGATAAGGAACTACTGGTTATGTCTAAA
>JZLH01S0112709.1:0-20484 GCA_001188425.1 Eucidaris tribuloides | reverse complement strand
GCGTACATTCTTGACAGAATCATAATAATTTGACATATCACTCCGGACAGATATGATGACCACTAAATACGATATAGTCTTGATTAATTTCTGGTACAAGCTAAACACCCCGTGGGCGCATTTCCTCCTATCGCCACACTTGTCCTCACAACCTGGTAAATATTGGACACCCTCGGATTAAAATTTGCTGTCCATACAGACCTGGTTATATCAGCATGACATCGTATAGAACTAGGACGAGTCGCGTATACTATTGCCAAGGTTCGTTCAATCTGTCAAGCCGTCACAAACAATCACATGTTCACGTCATATCTCGGCGACGAGGAAAGTGAACTGACATTTCAAGCCCCCCCCCAAAAAAAAAAAACCCGAACGTGCATACTCTGTCACCGTTTGTGCTATTTCTATATTCCAGAGAGACTATTTGGCTACATGGCAATGAAAAATAAGAGGAGTTTCCGATTTTAATGATTATAGGTACGACGACACAATTGTTATTTTGATATAAACACTGCCTTATGGTTGAATTTTCAAACATCAAAATTGTTGAGCTTCCAGGGAATTGTTTAGGTATCTCCCAAGCTAATCTGGGGACATTAAAAAAAAAGACTGGTGCCACATATAGCATCCAAACATTTTTCATTGAGTTTATAAATCTGCCTTTGACAATCTACTTTCTGTACATCAACCTGCCAAGTGATCACAAAAGCTGAATACATCGCTCTGTGACATCGAGTCCACACTTTCCTCACCGTGTTGAACTCCGCAAGGAAATTCAGATCCCTTGTACATTACACCAGAAGTTTAAGTTCAATTCTGTTTGCTTTGAATTCATGCACACAGAAATGAATATGCCAGTATTTCTTCATGTTTGAAATAGTAATGTAATTTTCTATAATCTTCCCTATATCCCGAAATATATTCATCGCACCGCCAGCCATTTTTCCATGGGGTTTCTTCCTGTCAGATGATACTTTATTCTTATTTTTGACGGTGATTTTATTACGTTAATGCACGGCTTAGTTACACAGTAAGCCGCGAAGTATCTTAGCATCATCCTCATTTTCGTATATCGATAGCAACACGCATTTCCTAAAGATATTTAGTGTCCATCTTCAATCAGTATCACGTTAACGATCATTTGGGAGAGTATTTTCGAACTCATTGGTTTTAAAGACAGGGGCTTAGCGAGCAGTTTCATCCTAACTGGCGGCACCTTCTATCATTTCTTTGTAAGAAGATCATACCACGATTTGTCTGTGACTGAAATACAATTCCTTCATTCTTTGTGATATTTCCCACTGTCTTGACCGACCAAATACGAGAAATTTATGACATTTTCCCCATCGCTCTTTAGATCTTCTACCGTTCTTTTCAAGTAGACATTACACTAAATGTAAGTCAAGGTAAAGCAGGTGTAAAATTTTGGAGTGAGGTAGTTTGTCTATTGTTTACGAATTACTCGGACTCTTAATTCCATTCTTTACAGATGAGTTTTCCCCAAATCATGGTAAGTATTCTATTTATTCACTTAGCTCTACACTATCAATAGGACATTAACTCATTCTGCATAGTACGCATCGTCTGTCATATCCATTTTCCTATACGAATCATCAATTCAAACGTTTCATCTAATACAACCTGCTAAACTAAAGATAAGATCTGTATTACTTTATTTAACCAACAGAAATATATATGTAACTTTAATATGATATACATCAATCTTAATGCGTATGTATGTGTGTGCGTGTGTTTTACATTGGTGTGCACAATGAATCTGTGTATAATTATGTATGTGCGTGCTAGCGAGAAATAAACTACTGCTGTGGTTAATATAGGTACTGTAGAAAAATTATTGAAATACTCACTTTCGTAAGCGCGAAGTATAGGTAGGCTACATATTAAGCACGATGTATGATTTGTAAAGATGATTTTCAACCGCTTTTACCAATAATTCATTGAGCCCACTTTGTAACAATATACAACCAAGGCAATAGAAACAATTTTGAAATATTCGTTATATTATGTACCCTACGCTCATTTTCCAGCTATAATTTGAGCTACTTTTTTCATTGCTTGTCTCAGATCAAACAAGGTAGCGCAAATTACAACAGAAACATGAGCGTGGGGTAAATTACATTTCGAATACCCTGAAATTATCTTTATTAACTTTGATTAGCTCCCTTAAACATAAATTAACATTTAACCATTGTGAAAATCCACTACCACAAATACCATTATGGAGGAATTACGAACCGTAGATGAGTTTGATATTAGCAATGAAAATAATGTAGCATTCAAAATTGCGACAAATTTGATTCTATGTCACGCTATCAATGTCAACCTCTACCCAACGATCCACACTTATTGGATTCCGATGATGTAGTCTCAAGCGTAAACCTACACTAGGCCTAGTTGCTGTTGTGTTGTCAAATTGCAATTAGATAGTTAAGATGCAGATTATAGTGTATCATGTTTATTTTAACGTAATACTCGTCATTATTAAGGCATCTGTGACGTAAACTACGGGTATGATTATAATAGTATCCCAATGGTAATGCGAGAGACAAGGTTGGAGGCCAAAAGGTATTATTAATGTATACGCACATGCCTATTCCGCCGGACCACATCCATAATTGCTATTGTACTGTGGATATGAGGATAACAAGGTCAAGCTTCATGTCGAGCATATAGACTGCAAAATATCTGCTTCCCGATATATCCGAATCTGAATGCTACTGTACTTATTCAATAAGAGTGATTTCGGCATTCCGATTTGAGATACAGGGAGGCAATACATCCTGATTTCTATTTGGTTTGGTGCACTTTTGGGTGACACCAAGTCGCCAAATATAACATACATCGTACGCTTAGTCGAGAGTTGTCTACGGTAGATATGAGCTTTGCAAGTATGTGACGCAGAGCAGGTTTATTCCACGCAACCGTTATCAACCCAAACACACCGTTAACGTGATGTGACGATGTATTTTGCACCAAGTAACCAAACAGACAAAATTAAGAATTTACTTTAACTTTTGGGTGACACCAAGTTGCCAAATATAATATACATCCTACGCTTGGTCGAGAGTTGTCTACGGAAGATGTGAGCTTTGCAAGTATGAGACACAGAGCAGGTTTATTACACGCAATGAACCGCTATCAACCCAAACACACCGTAAACGTGATATGACGATGTATTTTGCACCAAAGTAACCAAACCGACAAAATTAAGATAATTGACATATGGTCAGTAGACGCATGATTCCGTGCAATCGATAACTGTCAGGCTTGAAATGACCCCAAACACACCTAATACCAAGTGTTTACGTTATTATTCGGAAGTCGCGACTCGCCGCCACAGGATACCGCGTGGTCTCATAAGAGTTTCTGTACACGCAAGTGGGGAATATTTTGGCGGGAAGTGAGTCAAGCATAAATTGTGCTGTCTGCCAGAATGCATTTCACACAACAACTGTATGGCTAAAGTGGCATTGCATACCTATGACCTGATTTTTATTTTTATTTTTTTCATGAATAACACTGTAGCATCATTTCGTCTTGGTGGAATATTGGACGATGGTATGCATGAATAAACATTTATTGTTCAGGCTAAGTATATATTAGACCTATAACATAATAGAGGAAAAGACAAGGTCAGAAGAAGGTCACACTGCATATTTTAGAATTTCAGTCTTTTAAAGCACTTAATGATCACCTTGAAGTACAATTTTTTAAAGGACTTCATTAATAACCTTAATCAAATATATTTAGTGTATGGATGATAATGTAGCTCAGATTTTTTTTTTTACTCTGGTCATTGTTAACTTGTGTCTTTAACATCTACGGAATAATTACAGCTGAAACAAATGGCGGGCTTCCAAATACGATTACACGCATAAAATACTTCAAAAAGCTGATCGTTCACACAATACAAGGATGATTTAAATATTCAACCCCAGTTTTTGTGTATATTAGTCACATTAAATTTATAGTTTTGTACCCGCATATTAAATTAATAAATTTAATTCTGTGACATCACCTTGTCACGAAATTATGAACAAAATTTTTGAAAGGGTGTTTCCTAACAAGGAACTGTGTTAAAGTACAGGGACAAACATGTGTCCGTGATACATATAATTATGGGATGACATAGACTTCAAGTGGAGACAACATCAGAGTATCATACTAAAAACAAGCAGAGTCGTCTACTCCGTATTGTCTGAAAGAATGGACCCGTAAGGTCATTTGATTGATTTAATTATGTCACAACTGAGAACCCTTAAAATGCATGTAGCAGCACAGTTTATTTGCTAGACAAGTTTGTGATTTGCAATTTAGAAATCACGCAGGCAAATTAGAACACAACAGAGCAGGTCAAACAAAACCAGCTACTTGTGCAAATAATTACGTGACCTTCATTCCGATATTTAATTACTTAATCGTCGGGCGAGTGGGAGAAACTAATTATTAGACAGCCATGTCGGTTTAGCTATTACACGAGAGACTGGGTTCAAAATTTTATTACTTCTACGTAAACTAGTATCTAATTGCTTCGAGACACGTCATGAAATCACCACTTGCGATTTTCATTTCTGTATCATCAGGTTTACGAATCAAATTTTAATTGTAATGCGAAACTCTACTTTAAAAGTAAAGACAGAAAATAACATTGTGGAGCTCTAATTCAAAAATTTTCCAACTTTGAGATCTGAGCTACATAGTAGTGTTAAATGGACAAATAAACATCCTAGAGTACAAAAGTTTGGAAAGTTATGCTGCCACTGGCAAGGTATGCATGAATGAACAATGACCACTGTAGTGAAGTATAAAATACCCTAATTCTGCACACAATATTCTATTGGATGAAATGGGCCAGGTGAATGCGGTCAAAATAAGTACCTACAAATTTTCACCTTTTTAAAGCACTAAATAATCATCTTGAAATACATTTTTTCCAGGGCTTCATTTTTTATACCTTATCAAAAACACTTAGAGCATGGAGGATTATTTAGTTAGCATCTTTTGAAACTTTGGTCATTGTTAACTTGTGTATGTAACACTATAAGACGAGTGTTATATTTATTTGACAACGAAAAACAAATAACACGAAAGAGTAATGGAAGCTACGTCACATTTTACGGTCGTACGAAAAAAGACAGTGAACATTTAATACTTCTGAATTTAATGATTACAACAGCAATAGAATTAACGCAAGCAAAGAAGCAAAGAAGCAACCATAAACGATGACATTCAAACTGGTCATCATTAAACTTTACTTCAAATGTTCGTGCCAAGCACCGGGTATGGATATTAATTTGCTGTAATTCAAAACCGTTGTTTTTATTCGTAATGAAACTTGAGCATCGGCGGAAACGAAGACAAAATGCCAACTCACGAAAGAGCTGTCATCAGCCATGGCACTGCATGTGCAAGTTCTTTAACATTGGTGACTGGAGCCTCGAATGTACAAAATCAGAAGTCTGTATTTCTAGCTTGATTCCAATGATACCCGAATTCATGTCAATGTTTACATTTTACTTTGTAATCATGTCACGCGCAGCTGACAAACATTTACATGCATTTTGGATAGAGTCCCATAAAAATTGATATACAGAATATTAAAGACGCTATATAACACTGTGGAAGACCCATTTAAAAAATTGTCGAACTTTGCAATCTGACATATCTGACAGTGTTTGAATGGACAAATAAACACCCTAGAATACAAAAGTTTGGACAGATATGCTGTCACTAGTGCAATATGTGCAGATACAAATTGGCACATGAATTTCCTATCGGGCGATAGGAAATTCTGCAACACAGCAGTCTATGGGGGAAAGCTGGAATGGTCTCTCAATGATTCTCACTTTTTTAAAGCACTAAATGATCGTTTTAAACTGCAAATTTTTCAGGGCTTCCTTTTTAGACCTTATCAAAGACACTACTAGCAGTGGGAATCACGTAGCTCACATTTTTTTTAAATGGAAACATTGTTATACAGTGCCTTTAAATGACAACGAGCTGGCGCGAAGTCAGTTCTACTTAAGGGCACACACTTAACATTAAAGGTAACGCGCACGCATGGGTGCCTTAATTATATAATTAATCAATTATACCTAAGGCAATTATCTCCGTTTAGATAGACACTCTGATTAACACTAACCTTTCCCAAGTGTCAAGATTATAATGTAAATTTGGGAAACAAACTACGCGTCGTAGCACAACGTTTCTTCTTCTTTTTTGTTCCGTATTCTTTATTCTATAGCTGCTATAAAATCAGCACCTTGTCTGTCATGAAAGAAATTGGTAAATGAAATCCTCATGACGTCAGAGGCCAATAAAATTTGACCTTGCTACGATTTTTTTTGACTGAAGCGTGTTTAACAGATATTCGACTTTTGTCAGACAACGCGCGATGATCCCATACAATTGACGGCAAGTGAACATTGGTTGCCCACCGTGAGATATAAGATTTGCATACTGAGGTGTCAAAACCTCGTAACTCCAAAATGCTAAATTGTGGAAGTACCATTTAAAAATGTCAAACTTTGACATCTGACCTACATGACAATGTCTAAATGGACAAATAAACACACACGAACATGCAAATTTAGACAGTTATGTCGGCACTAGCAAAATATACACAGAAGAATTTCTGCATACGACTGCATACTGCGTTGGAAAATTGAATTTCACCCCCCCCCCTTTTTAAGGACTTGATGATTGTTTTGGAGTATATTTTTCAGGGTTTCATTTTTTGGACCTTATCAGATACGCACATAGGATGAAGTATTATGCAGCTCAGAATTTTAAAACTATGTTAAGTTCTGGCTTAAATGTTCATCATCATCATCATCATCATCATCATCATCATCATCATCATCATCATCATCATCATCATCATCATCATCCATTTTCTGTCCACTGCTGAACGAAGGCCTCAGCATGTTTGCGCCACAGTACTGTTCTCTATCTTTAGTTTTGTTAAACCAATTTGTTGTTCCCCAATAACTCTCAAGCTCATCCATCCATCCTTTGTTCTGCCTGCCCCGGTTTCTGTTCCCTGTCAAAGGTCTCCAGATTGTTACTACTGATGACCATCTGTTCAGTTGGAGCCAACAAACAAAAACAAAAACAAAAACACTCAACTGCTTTAACACTCGAACAAATGGGATTTTCTTTGCTTTTCAAGAGGCAATGGCCTCATCTTTTTAGAATGAAATCCCAGAGTTAAAGAAAAGAAATCCTGGGTTGTTTACTTAAAAATTAGACTACGAGGTCATTTTCACTAAAAATTGACATACGAAGTTTTGTCACTTAGACAGAAATTCGTCCACAACATAAGCATTGAAGCTTATAGCACGACGTAGATTACCATAACCAAGGTCGTAAACCTGTACACTCGAAATAGTATTCCAAAGAAGATTATGCTTATTCGGGTAAAAGGGGTAAAGAATCAAGGCTTCGCATATTGCAAAGACAACATTCTGTAGCGCTCATGTTTATTCGATGTAATGTTTTTTGTGAGGAAATTTAAAGGTCCTGTATTTCATTCCAAAGAAATTGCAATAACTTTCAACCTACAAGTACACCCATTGTTCTTGCACATTAGCGTGGGTTACTTCATATTTGTTGAGAATTTAAGATTGCTGCATTGTTGCTGTGATCACCGACTTTAGTTATGCCTTTTTTCACAACCAGGGAAGGCACAGAACATTAAAAGGAAAAAAAACAACAACAACAACAACTTTCCACTTGCCTTCGTGAAAAATCACGATAATTCGCTAACAATGGCGTGACTAGAGGAGAGGGGTAGCTTTTTTTTGGGCTAATTACAATATTTCCAATCCATGAGAGGAGGACACCCATACATCTTCTATTCCATAACCGGTTACTCGATACGCTCGCTCGTAGTTTTTAAACCCCGTGCTTAATTATACGCAAAACGTTCACCCTCACCTGCTCATCACGTAAGATATCAAAGGACATTGATAAATTTGTTATTCTCCTTTAATGCCACATGTGTGTTTGTGTTTGTGTTAATCATACGTTGAGCTTTTGTTACGGCGTCCGTACTGGTACTGTAACAAATTATTCACCTGTACACAATTTGAAATCTCAAAGGATAATCAACTAAAACATTTTGAAAAACATGATGACTAGAGACTTTATTTGGAGAAAATAAAAATATTTTTATAGGTTTATTTATCTGGAAATTATCATGTATAAATCATTCTAAATCTTACACCAATGTAAAAGTTTATGAAATGAATTATAACTTTGCTACACACAAAACAACAATAAAAAGGTAGAGAGAGGGGGAGAGCAAGTTATAAACAACAACATTCATGGTGCGCCGGAAAGTAATGCAGCGCACGGAGTATTTCATACAACGTGCAAACGGTTCAAGCAAACCAAAACGAATTGATCTTCTTGCAAAATAACTTTTGTGCGTTCTGATTCGTTTTGGTTCGCGTTTATTCGTTTTTCTTCGTTCTAGTTCTGTTTCCTCTTGTGTATAGTACAGATCGTCTTGGTTCGTTGAAGTGAAAAGAGAGTTTTGAGTATGTTCAAAATTGCCGTTGCACCGCTATGAGTTTGTATTTCACTCTTCCAAAACAAACAACAACAACAAAACCTGATTTTTTTTCGTTTTGCGCTCCCATTGTCCGCTTCCCTATTGCATTGACTTTCGTAACACATTGAGGGTCTTTGCCTATTTCGTGTTACCTCAGCTCACACGTCGTCTTGAATCTTTCTGCATCGAGTTTATTCCTTAACACTCATGAGATATCGACTTGATTCGAAAATATTGCCTTATTGCTTCACTTCCACAGAAGACATCGGGAATCTGGGCACAGGGTATTCATGTCCAAATTTGTTGTACCTTTATTGTAGTAATTCGCTGTGGTTCGCTAAAAACAATCATCAAAACTGGACTGGGGCTTAATCATGTGTTTTGTGTACGACCGTGAATACTGATTACAGAAAACTTGTTTTTTGCATTCATTGGCCTAAATACATATGTCTTATAAGCCGTTGAATGACGCGACATACGCACACACACACACACACACACACACACACACACACACACACACACACACACACACACACTACTCTAAACTCTGTGTGTGAGGGGTGAGGGGTTCGTATTATCATGCAGGCATGTTAAAGATGATCTAATTTATGCATGGTATCATTACTACACACGTGTGAATATATACAACAGTCAATATGTAAATAGTGCCATATTACCAAACTGCTTTCACTCAAGAGTGGAGTGATGCAGGGCCGACGCCAGGGTAAAATCTTAGTAGGGGCGAAAAATCTGTCGGGGAAAATTTTGCCCCCCCCCCCAAACAAATACTTGCCAAATTACAAGCCAAACATCATCCGACAAGCGGGGGAGGGAAAGGGAAGGGGGGGGGCAGGGGTCCGACGATTACCAAAAGCATTTTTTCCGCCAAAAAAACTTACCTGCCAAATTACAAGCCAAACAGCATCCGAAAAGCAGGGGCAGGGGCCCGACGACCACCAAAATCTTTTGTCCACCAATAAAAAAATAAAAAATAAAAATAGATAAAAAATACCTGCCAAATTATTACAAACCAAACGGCATTACTTTGAAAATATAGGAGGGAGGGGCGGCCGCCCCTGCCCCCCGAGGCGCCACCCCTGGAGTGATGGATTATAAACAGTACGAATTTAACCCTTGCGTCCCAGATTCCTGAACTGTAGTAGGTTTAACACGGCCATCGTGCTGCAGGAAAGAGTAAATTCAATGGCTTTTAGTCTCTGCTGGGATTACATGTCACAGCAAAAGTGTACTTAAAAAGGCGGATTTTCGAAAAATGCCGCGGAGTATACTGTCTTGTCCAATTATGTAGTGCTGGCTGAATAAAAAAATCTACCATTAGCACTCTCACATTGTGATTTCTATGGAAACCACGCAATTTTCTATACATTATGCAACACCTACACAGGAGTGGGCCCGTGGGCAATCGGAAGCAGTACCGCTGTATTAGCCGCCTACATCGTTTCATTAGGATAACATAGAACGAATAGTCTAAATCAAATGGCTTGGCGTACCATTTTCTGTTTCAAGTATTAATTGGCGTTTTATGCACTCTTTATGTACATTGACGCTTGCTATAATTGCCTCTGGGAAATTACACTTCAGCTCGTTGTGCGGTTCCGTTGAAATACAATTGCTAGCCAACAAATTCGGAATCTGGCGATGTGTGCTGAAAACGTATTGTACATCAGTGGCCTGTACTTTCTTTTTTTCTTTTTTTTTTTAGTCGCGGCACCACTTTCTACATAAATTGTGGGGTCATTATCTCTAATTCTTTATCATTACTAACAGTTCACTGACCTTCAAAGTACAGGCAACTACAAGAAATTCAAAAATCTAATGACGGTCGTTTGGTGTAATGTATCGATTACATCGGAAAACCTCACAATTAAACCTCTCGTGTTGTGGCGTATTCGTTGAAAACTAGATCACTCGCATTTTATTTTTAATTGTAGAAGTCGCGGGTACGTATGTGATATTTATCTGCAGTTTTATTAGCAGTGCTGAGGCATTAACGATTTAAATGTGACAGTTGGTGAATGCATATTCTAATGATTATACACGTCTGTTGCCAAATTGCTTTTCCACGCCACATTTTATGTATCGGGTAAAATGTAGCACAACTTAAAGGCACTGTATAACAGTGTTTCCAGTTTAAAAAATCTGAGCTGCATGATTCTCCATGCTACCAGTGTCTCTGACATGGTCTAAAAATGAAGCCCTGAAAAAATAGTATTTCAAAATGATTATTTAGTGCTTTAAAAAAGTGATTTATCGTAAGTTGATCGGATTCACCTGCCCATTTTCTCACATAGACTTACTGTGTGTACATTTACGCTATTTAAACTCGCCCCGAGTTTTAATTGTTTATTCATGCATAACTTGCCATTGGCAGTGTAACTTTCCAAACTTTTTTATTCTAGTGTGTTTATTTGTCCATATGAACACTACTATGTAGTTTGGATATCAAAATTTGACAATTTTTTAAATTGAAGCTCCACAATGTGAGCCTATCACTTTAATTCATAACTTAGCATTGTTATTGGACATGCTAGACATATCTTCATTTTTAAGGCATTTTATGTAATTTCAAATGTGTGAGTAGGCCCATACAGCTGGGCTAGATATATCAATGATGGTAAAAAATGCACAATGTCTTGTACAAAATAATTTATCATGCGGATCATGAGAGTTAAACAACGCTACGGTGAATTGATACATAATTTAACGATTGATCGGTGAACGTGTCATTCGAACGATCAATTACAACGTATTGCATTCGCGTCTTAAAGCTTTATGCCGCATGGATGTACGATGAACACATTACAGGTCTCTCTGAAGCGAAAACCATAACTGTGCGCTTGTCTTGCCTGCCCCTGTATAATAATTAGAATATGCTTGAGTTGTTGTAGTAGTTGTTGTTATTTTCAGTTTAATCTACTACGATGTCATTTCACGCGAGACTGTCAGCACTGTTAATGTCATTTTCATCCTCGCATTGGATCTCTGGACAATTCTACATGACTGGATGGCGTTGGCTATATAGGTGTCACACGAGAGAAAATTCTACTTCCGCATTTACTGTAGTATAATAATACTGTATAGAGTGTACGTTCAATGCGTCGATATTTGGTGTTCTGTGCGTCATGTATTTTATAAATACAAATAACACATTCACGTAAAGGACACGTTTAACATTCTTAGAAAAAAAAAGGTGCTGATTAGAACCCCTGCTTGTTCCGTAGGCCTATTTAGAACCTTTTATGATTTTTCAAAGAAGCAAAAAAAAAAAAAAATTAGGGGGTTCTCTCATACATCCTTAGGGTTCTCGCTGGTATAAAGAAAAAAGGTGCTGATTAGAACCCCTGCTTGTTCCGTAGGCCTATTTAGAACCTTTTATGATTTTTCAAAGAAGCAAAAAAAAAATAAAAATAAATAAAAATTGGGGGTTCTCGCTGGTATAAAGAACCCTGCTATTTTTGTATAGGGTTCTTTATACCATCAAGAACCCCAAGGGCGATCGCCCCACTTGAAAAAGTCATAATATGCAATGCAAAAAATATATTTTAAAAAGCATTGGAAAACATTATAAAACCATTAAACATGACATAAAAATACTATTAAACATACAAAATTGTCAATTTTTCGGCGCGCTTCTCGCTCAAGATTCTGTATTACAATATGGCGCGTGGACCGCGACGAACATTTTGGATATTTTTTTCACTCCCCCCCCCCCATCCGAAACATGGATCGACGCCCCTGCTGCGTTGTTTGCCTATGCAAAGGTCGTTAACTGTATGTTGTGTGCCCATGCAGAAGCCGTTAGTGGCCTTTGAGTAGGCACACAACATATACTTAACGGCCTTTGCGTAGTCACAAGATGACCGTTTACTTTGCGGGATGGAACGCATATTCCATCTCCATCATTAGAGCCACAGAGAGGGACTACGAGATATTGTACATATCCGTAGACTTTGTACAGGGCCCAGGGTTCCCGAAAGCAACGGGTCGATAACATTTAACGTGCATTGTACACATATTCGTACCCAAAACAGCGTGGTCACACTACGTTTAGGTGCATTCGTAGAAACTAAGTAATCAAGCTCTCATCCCCTTAATCCTCATGTATCCTTCTCATACTTATGGTTGGGGATTATCTATAATAATGTCAAGTGTAACAGAGAAGTCAGAGTGCCTAAGTTTTGACCAATGTGAAATAATACATGAACCAATGAATCAATTGTCAAAACAAACATTCGGCACTCCGGGATCACTGTACGTGACGCATTAAGGGTTAAACTGATAATATATTCCAATACCGGACGAGAAATGGACAAACTCAACGTATACTACCAATATATAATTTCCCAATGTACTCTTTAATTCATACTTATTGTTGTAATGTTTGTTCAAAGAGTGGAATATTGTGTGAGAGACGTACTAGGACTGAGTACAGGAAGGAAGAAAGGAAGTAGTGCCTGCCCGTTACCATGGTAACCAACCTGTCGTGCAGGACCTGTCAGGGAAAACCTAAGGCCTATACTGTAGACGAACGGATCTCTATATTTATCTATTAATTATACACAGCTCTTTACAACGGGGAAGTCCGTTCAATTATGCATGGCTTGTATTATGAAGAAATCGGGTTCTACATTGGTAATATACGAGTCTTTATACTGGAAATCGTATAGTGTCACGATGTTTCTTAAAAGTAAAAAGACATACATTAAAATGTAGTAAATTTACACACATTTGCACTAAACTCACGAAGAAAAGACACCCCACTGCACTCCCATTCATAGTAAATTGGCGAACTGAACCTGAACCGGTTTGTTAAACTGTTTAGTTTATCAATTTATAGCCATTGTTTAAAAAAAAAGAAATCAACGACGAACCACTGACAGATGCAGGTGAATTATTCCAGTGACTGAAAACCGTAGTATATTGCATATTATAGTATATATAGTTGCTTTCTCTGGGTTTAATCTTAAGCCGAAGTTCTTTTTGGCGAGTGTCTACTCTACTTGTTAGGCCTATAGTGTATTTTCTGATTTTTCATATGTTCATGTCGCCTAATAATATTATTGTCTTGTGTATTTTAATGTGTGGAATGTTATTCTGTGTCTTGAAAGTTTTTGTGTATATTCATTTGGGGCAGTATTTTACGTATAATTTGATATATTTTTCTTGACATGTGTTTTATGTATCATCACTTATGTTCAGACTGCATATCAAATTTTATGTTTTACATGACAATAAATGAAATCTGAATCTGAATTTGAAAAGTGATTCATAGATTATTACGAATATAAGATACTGCGTGTTGTAATTATTCGTAAGAATTATTTAGTATCCATTTATCATTCATTCATCTTATTTTTTAATTTCCAAATATATAAAAAATTGTATAAAAAAATACTTTTGAGAAAAGCTTGACAATACAATACGAGAATATAATGTAGACAACTTATGATAATCGTAATAATTGTAAATACATCTATATATAAAGAGCTTGGTTCCAAAAGGCGCTAAATCCACTTTAGTAACTTCGGAGAAAAATGCATTTTTTTGTCCGAGTTTGTACACACGTCTATGGAAAAATAAAACTAAAACCAGAGATATTTCGTACTTGCTCGTGAAATTTGACTTCCAATTTTGAACTGTAACAAGATAAGTAGGTACCAAATGGGTTGATATCAATAACTCATTTTTGGTGAAAATGGATTTAGCACCTTTTGGAACTAAGCTCTTCATATGTTGAAATATCAATACGTAATTGCATATTGTATTTACCCTTTGACAATACTTATTCAATTTTTAATGCAAATTGGCACCGGCATTGCCTTAGAAGAAGCTTTCTCATATAAGAATAAAAACCACTGTCAGATCATGGGAGATGGGAATTTGAATTGCACGACAGTTGATGGTTTCAGTAGGTTAAAGCCGCAGACAATACTGGCAACAATATTTATGCCATCATAATACAGCTCTTGTATATACATGTACTATTAACCGCAGTGTAGACTTAGTTTCGTACTATTGTTTTGATAACAAAGCAAACAATACATACAAATGTTCACAGGTCAGTCATAAAGATGGGGCCATTCTTTCAACATGTCCGGACTTATTACCCGGATCTTGAATAGGAAATATAATATTTTACAGGGTGTGCGGATTTGATACGATAACAGGCAACACACACTTCAATGCAAACTTATTGCCTGGATTGTGTTCCATATCACCACGACCTTTGACCCCTCTGGAAGTCATTTATTCCCTGGGATTGAGTAGAAAAAGGGAAATTGACCCAACTGCTGTAAATGCAGGGCAAGGATTTTGGTATTTATTTAACATTTTTAACGCGGAAACATGCCGAACAACAAGCGGATGTTTAGTTCACTCTGGTCAAGACCAAAACTAGAGGCCGTGTTCGAAGATCGATACAACAGCTTGAAGAGAAGTGATCGCTGTTCTATTCTTCAACCTACACCACTCTAATTCCTGGCTGTATCGAAAGTTTACACTGCACTACAAACCCCGGTCTTTAATTCCGCTGGAGAAATAAAATACCCTCATCATTTGCCACGATCCGGAACCCGTTCAACACACGATGACACTTAACCAAGTCATACCATATCACATACACTGCACCCTGGTAAAGTAACCCTACACACGCCATTATGTATGGGCCTATACTATCAGGTAACTTCATACACATGCTTTCTGAATGGATACTTTATTTTTTGAAATGTATATCGTGTTGGATCGTATGCTACTTGTATTGAAATTTGTTTCACTGCTACAAAGGATATTATTCCTGACATGTAGCAAAAAAATATTCAATCTTTAACTTTATTTTTAAAACGTGTAAACATTTCAAGCTATATAAAACGGCAAATCAAAAGACTTAAGAGAGATGACGTCCCTTTAAATTATTCTTTTTTGACAGCGTATTTTTTAAAATTAAATTTCGATTCTCTATTTAAAGGTAAACTGTAAAATAGGCCGTATCCTAAAAATAGAAATTAATGGGAACGAAAGTGTCTACAAACTGCTATAATTCTACTGAATTATTTCGCTCAGAGTTAAGTTTCACGAGCTGCAAGTAGAGCCTCCAAAAGTCAAAATAAAAACAACAGAAAGCTCCCCCCCCAAAAAAAAATAAACACACATACACACACAAAAAAAACAAGAGACAAGAACAAACAAGAATGAAAATAACAACGACAAACAAAATAAAAACACCACCCCGAGATTTAGTCCCAAATCTACCACAATCTAAGATTTGTCACATTTGATACAGTCATCAAAGTTAATGATGCCCGTACCGAAAGTGACACGTCGCATTTGGTCATTGTGACGATTCACGAGTCAAGGAACAAAAGGAGGAACAAAACCTTTGGTTACAGGTAGTAAAAGTATACTATATCTTCAGGAATATGATAAGCAGTTACCAGCATCATTGTTACAACTGTCAATACAATGCATCGGTGAATTTGATCGACATCGTGCCAAGTATACTTATAGGTAGTTTTTACGGTAGCCATATTCTCCAATTGACAGTGAGGACGTTTAGAATAGTTGATGTACATAAATGGTTGATAAGTTTCAAATACAAATTTGGGTGATTTTACCATAATTTGTTTAAAAACTTGTCACAGAATGGAGACCATGGCTAGGACCACGATATTTGGGAAGTCAAAACCTGGGATGGAGTGACCAGCTCTCATAATGCATAGGCACCAAGTGGATTGCGTCAGCACAAGACAGGCACCTTTGGCACCAACTTGGGGAGGCCTTCGCCCTGCAGTGGGCTGATCATGGGTGATGATGATGATGATGATGATGGTGTTTAAAATATTTTCACACTTTTCTTAATTTGCATACACATATATGATTTTAATAAAATTACCTAAATATGAGAAGACTCCCATTCGTTGTTATGGACAGCATTATTGTTCAAGTTCTACAAGTTAGTGGAGGAAATCATATATTTTTTTCACTGCAGCAGTAAGCCTTAACTTCTTATTTATTGGGTGCTTAAAACATATCTTAAAACTTCCAACATATTAGTTTACATCATAAAACCATTCAAACATCTTATCACCTGTTTTTGAGAACAGCATAACCTCATATGACTTTGCTAAGCCCTTTCCAGTTTTACGACTGTGTTCAAGACTGTATTACGTAATACATGATATAGCTACTTGTAAGTTGTAACTCTATCTTTATCCGTCAAACTTCCAGACACAACATCCAAACTATAAAAGGAAACCTGGCATGCTTCCGAGAATGTGCACTTTATTTTTGGCGGTCACAGCCTAATGACTAGACTCTCTGACATAGCACGAAGTAGCAATATCTAGCAGACAGTCTCGTAATCAAGATGTAATGCACAATAATTTTACATATGGCATGAGGCTTATCGTGTTAATGGAAAGCTGTCTGATGTAATACTTCCGAAAGTGTAAAATATAAAGACAAGGAAAAAATAAAGTTAATTCATAATCACCCCTACTTCTCTGCACTTATATTGAAGACCTCCATTTTGTCTCGTCAATACCGTCTTTTTTACGTCTGGGTACATATAAAGCGTGTGAGGGTAATCGTTTGATATCGTGCTTGTTTGTGGCGCCGTAAGGTGTCAACTGATGCCCATTATAGAGAAAGTTTTTTTTTTTTCAATTTCACACATGGTTTTATAACGATACGCACCTTACTTCGATTTGGGTTCAAAGGTTGACCCATTATCTCGCATCTGTGTAAAGACGGATTTTTGTTGGAAATTAATTTTGATATATTTTTCCAAGGAGCGTGTTTGAAGCTCCTTGAATTTTCCAACCACATACTGAAGATCTTTACATGAAGACAGAAATCTTCGAAGGTTAAACAACCAATGAAAGAAAAGGTGTGAACGTAACATTGTAGATAGTTCCTTCACTTTAGCTTTCATATGCATTGTCAGCCGTAAACTAAAACGCTTAATGTGCCCTTTTACTACTAAACATACAATAAACACATTATGTGTCCTTTTATTACTTAACATACAATAAACACATTATGTGCCCTTTTATTACTTTACATACAATAAACACATTATATGCCCTTTTATTACTTAACATACAATAAACACATTATGTGCCCTTTTATTACTTAAAATACAATACTGTATGGTGTCTCTTACAACAATGCACACGCCATTTTACATATTAACGTCAAATGCCAAACAGTTAACGACTATAATTCTATTATGATGATTACATCTCACGTATTTGTTTTAGTTTTTTAATTTAATTTTTTCTTTGATGTGGGAACGAATGAAGAGTTTGATTACAAAACAAGTTAACCCCACTTTAGTAACTCTACAGAAAATCTTTGCCCGAGTATACACGCGCCTATTGAAAAATAAAAGTAAAACCCAAAACATTTTGTACTTGCTCGTGTATTTTGGCTTCAAAGGTCATGCTATCGCTTGGTAAGTACTGTAGGTGGTAAATGCGTACATATTAAAGGTTAGTGACATGATTGGGAACACTTGAAAATGCCTCAAGAACCAAATGAGTTGAAATATATACCAACTATACACTAGCAGGAGTGGATCTCCCACCTGGGAGGATTTGTCTGTAATTTGTTTACTTAAGGAGAATCAAGCATAAATATAGGAGTATCTTAATTTTATCTGGGGACGATAAAAATAAGCCCCATAGAGAGCCACCCAGGTTTCCGTGCTACGAGTAATATTGACATTGTTTATTTTAGAATGAGTCAACGTTTGACTACAAGATTTTCACAGGAGAATCCTTACATAGTCTACTTGATTCTATAGAGTAGTTTCAGCCCAAGTTGAGGATTACCCCCAATCATGTCATTTACCTTTAATATATAAATTTTGGTGAAAATGGAGTTAACCTGTTTTGCGATCAAACTCTTTAAATTGTCATTGATCGTGGTTAGCATTATGTGTATGACGTCATTCTTCATTGACGTCTTCTTGAAAAGCAGCTGTAGCGTTTCCCCATCTTCTGACTTATTACACCTACATCCATCCATTATCCACGTACCCAAAGGCCGCATCGAGTCGAGTGCAGTTGACTTTGGGCCATGACTTTCAGCCGTGGGCCTCACGAGGCCCCGAGGGCGGAGCATACATGCTACTATGCTTATGTTTTCCCAGTTTCATATCTATAATTTAGTACCTTACACAGACATTATTAAGTCCTAAATGACCGAAGATTTATTCCGTGGGATATTTTAGTTTACCAACCACTATAAAGGAATAGAAGACAGGTAAAATACTTAAAAATCATATAATTTTTTTTAAATATAGGCTAATCAAAAGGATCACACACTTTTATATTCTAGTTTACTTGAAAGAATGTGCAGTACTACTGTTTCTGGCTGAGCATTATTTGTATACAATGCAATTATAAAAACAAAGGAATAAATTAGCACACACACATACACGCACACACACTCACTCACACACACACACCCACACACACACTCACACACACGCACGCACACACACACTCACACACACACACACACACACACACACACACACACACACACACACACTACACACACACACACACACACACACACACACACACACACATATATATATATATATATCTTTTCTATATCTTTATATCACCACAGCATTTTGGAAGTGGTATAAGATTCCCTTTGTAAGATAGGCCTATTGCTATTGTACACCAATGTTTGTATCCACATCTGAAAAAAATTATCATATTCCTAAAAGAAAGACAGCTGGATAATAATTGTTTAATCTACATGTAGTATTTCATGTATTTCCAATTTAAGCACTATGTTAAAGTACAATGATATTTTAAACGTTTGTTATCTTTTGAACTGAAGGAGATGGATATTTTCATCCTAATGTACATATAAATGCAGTCTTTCCAATGTGCCATGTGCTATCTAATGTCGCACACGCACATAATGTGAGTATAGGAACGTGTACTGTATAAATTCCCGCAGGAATACATAAAACGTTAAGAAGAATGTATTGGCACACGATGGTAGGTGTGTACATTACTAATTACTTGTACCTTCTAATCCAAAAAAAAAAAATCATTGAATAGAAGATGTCCAATACACAGATACTTCACGTACAAGGAAATGTAAATCTATATGACGTGTATTGCTTTCCTAACAAGGTCACATCATATTGTATTCTGTTGTGCTGGTAGGCATGAAATAATATCTATCTAATATGCATGATGCTTCCGTCATTAACGTCATTGCTTTCGGAACTAGGCTGTTTCTGTGTTAAAGTTATGGGAACTTTCAAAATATAGGACTGAATGGGTTAACAGCACAAACGAGTACTTGTACTAAACTCAGAGCTCCGAGCGTAAGGGTAAAGGGCGTTGGTTAGTTTTAACGCCCCCGCACTACAAGCAATGGAGACATTTTCCTAACAAAACATGATTTACAGTACCTATCAAATTATGTCGGTAGCAGTGCGTTTCTCTTATTTAGCAGAATGTTTGATTGCATTTCAGAACCCTTGGGACAACATGGAAAATCGAAAATGAGTAGTGAGAGAGAAAGAGAAAAGAGGGAGGGAGAGAAACTGGGGGGGGGGGGGTGAGGGTCTCATTGGTACGATATGTAATAACATACGTCATGCCCACTGGCTGCAGTGAATTATAATGTCAATATCCTGCAGTAGATGCACCAGTGGTCTACTAATGTATGTTCGTACTACACTTGAGTACACGATTGCTACGAATGCCATTCACCATGGTGTGGAAGACACGACAAAATCATTATACTTTCAGGATGGAGTCGTTCTACCAAAATGCAGTTTCGTCACGGTTTCATGTAAAATAGCTTCAATAGAGTCACCTCGATGAGTGCAAGGTAAATGCAGTGAC
>JZLH01S0112702.1:31368-44753 GCA_001188425.1 Eucidaris tribuloides | reverse complement strand
ATCACTTCAATTTCAAAACAGGATTTAACACAAATCCGGTGTTATCCACTTGATTCATGCACAGGTGGCTGTCAAGACTAATAGACTTGTGAATATTAGCACAGATATTGAAGATATCACTTTGAATTTAATTCAAACATCCAAACATGTATGCACACATTTTTCAAATTTTAGACAATTCTTAATAATTCAAAAAAAAAGGCCAAGTTCCATATTTTATTTATATGAGCTACCATACTTCATTGCACTGTAGATGGTGAGAAATGCATTCAGACAGGTTTTTCCCATGGAGGAAGAAATTTTCCTTGAGTATTTTTCACTGAAAACTAATCTGCTAAAACATGTCCAACTGCTTTATATGTTTTTGGTATGCCCTAGAATTATGTATGCAATTTCTACAATTGCTAGTTACATTTTCTATTAAGTTACTAATTTCAATTTTGCAGTGGAAATTTGTGTATTTTAATATTAACAAAATTCCAGAAAAAGTGAACTAATGTATGTATAGTAACAGTACATTAATCTATTTGCAAATTTAATCTTGTGTACCAGGTTATACATGTAGTTATTGAACAATTTTCTGATGTGTGTGAAATTAAGTTGTGGGGAGCGGGGCCACTTATATCAGTACATGTATATATGTATCATCCGCACTATACAATAGGCCAACCATGGTTATACCAAGGGAGAAAATTGCTCAATAGTAACAGGCTTACATTACATTTTGTTGGAAATGTAACTTTACAGAAAGAATTCTCTCTGACTTTAAAAATCATGGCACAAACCAATAAAAAGAACTAGTAACTCGCTGTAAGTAAAGCTAGTACATGTACATAGTAGTCCTGGGGGTGTCTGTCCTTATTGGAAGGGGGTATCAGGCTATCACGCATGACCAAGAATTCACATAAAAAGGGTGTGCATTTTTTTTTTACAATCAGGAAGTAGTAGTACATATACATATTACTAGTAGTAGTAGTAGTAGTAGTAGTAGTAGTAGTAGTAGTACAGTAGTAGTAGTAGTAGTAGTAGTAGTAGTAGTAGTAGTAGTACATGTAATAGTAGTAGTAGTAGTAGTAGTAGTAGTAGTAGTGTAATAGTAGTAGTAGAAGCAGTAGTAGAAGTAGTGATATATAGTAGAAGTAGACTACAGTACTATACAGTAGTTTAGTAGAAGTATGTAGTAGTAGTAGTAGTAGTAGTAGTAGTAGTAGTAGTAGTAGTAGTAGTAGTAGTAGTACTTAGTAATAGTAATACAGTAGTAATATAGTAACTTTGTAGTCTAAGTAGTAGTACTATTTCAGTATAGTGACTCACTGTTTGCTATCTTCTTGGATTCGACAGTAAGAAAGGTGTTGATTTTGTTTAACATAGGCAAGAAAGGAATACATTCTTTTTTTATTATTACAAATAAATATATAGGCCTGAAGGTAGTCTGCAGGTACAGACTCTATTTTGGCACTACAATTTCACAGCGCCGTGCGCCAAGACTAATCTTGTTGACTAGGGCACGTACGTAACAGCTATAACCAGTGTTGTAGTCAAGACCAAGCCATCCGAGACCAAGACCAAGACCAAGACCAGACACCCCGAGACCAAGATCAAGACCAAGAAAAAGAGGTCCGAGATCAAGACCAGAAGTCCGAGACCAAGACCAGCACTTTCCGAGACCAAGACCAAGACCAAGACCAGCATTTCATTTGACTCTAATTTGTGCATGTTTTGAGGATAATGCAACTTTGTTGCTCAGCATTAACTGCCTACTGCTTACATAATGCAATCAGTCTGTAATAGGATTTTTTAAAATTTAATCAAATTAATAGTTAATGAAGAACATCGAAACCTATATTTTGAGCGTTTCATTTGTCACTTACATGTAGGCCTACATATGTAAAATGCCTCCTAAAGTTTAACGCAAAATATTCATACGACTACGAGTCAATATTATGATAGCTACAAATTAAACGACTGAGAAACGATTTTAGATTGAAAAGAATACTTTTTCCCATGATCACATTTGCCTGAGCTACTGAGATACAGATCAGATAAAGAAAATAAAGTGATGTTAATAATCCTATTTCTTTCATTCATTAAAGACACTATATAACACTGTGGAAAACCCGTTTAAAAAATTGTCGAACTTTGCTATCTGACATATCTGACAGTGTTTGAATAGACAAATAAACACCCTAGAACACAAAAGTTTGGAAAGTTATGCTGTCACTAGTACAATATGTGCAGATACAAATTGGCACATTAATTCTATATCGGCCGATAGGAAATTCTGCAACACAGCAGTCTATGGAGAAAAGCTGGAATGGTCTCTCAGTGATGTTCAATTTTTTAAAGCACGTAATGATTGTTTTACACTGCAATTTTTTCAGGGCTTCATTTTTGGACCATATCAAAGACACTAGTAGTAGCATAGGGAATCATGTAGCTCAGATTTTTTAAACTGGAAACATTGTTATACAATGCCTTTAATGTTTTTTCTTCATTCATTCTTGATTTTCTTTTTATTTTCTTACATTTCTATCTTTCTTCTCACTTTTTTTCATGAATTCGTATTCTTTCTTTTTCTGTTTTATTTCTTTTTATTTGTATTTCTTTCATGCAGTCTTTTTTTAAATTTCATTCTACCCTTTTCTCTTTCTATTTTCTTTTATTTGTTAATCTTTTGTTGATTCTTTATTATCTTATTCTTTATTGCTTTTTCTTTCCTTCTGCCTCTTTCCCATGTCTTTCTTTCTATTCTCCTTTTCTTTACTTCATCCTTTGTTTTTCTCTCTACTTGCTTATTTTTTCTATCTCTATCTTTCTTTGTTCTCTTCTTCCTTTTTCATTAAATTCATTTTTCCTTCCTTCTTTTTATCTTTCTTCCTTTTTTCCATTCATTCTCATTGTCTTTCATTCTTATTTCCTTATCTTCTATCTTTCTTCCTTTTTCTTACATTAGTCTACCTTTCATTAATTCTATTTCTTTTCTTGTTTTGTTCCTTTCTATTTGCAATGTCATTTTTCTTCTTTCTTTCATTCTTTCTTCTTTTATTTGTCTATCTTTTGTTCATTCTTTACTCTTATATATTCTTAATTCATTTTTCCTTTATTCTACCTCTTTCCCATGTCTTCCTTCCTTTCTCTTTTTCTTCATTATATCATTTCTCTTTCTTTTTTGTGCATTTTGTTTTTCTCTTCTTCATTCATTTTTTTCTTTCCTTCCTTCATTCTATCTTTCTTCTTTCTCTTCTTTCGTTCTTGATGTCTTTTTTCCTTCTTTCTATCTGTTTTAAAGTTGCTTTTTCTACTATCTTGATGTCAATCTTCTTTTTCTGTTTTTCTTTTGTTTTTAGTCTTCTTTCTTTTATTTCCTATTATGCTTTCTTTCTTTTGTTTTACTTTCTATTCTTCCAAGCTCTCTCTTCTTTCCGCCTTTCTTTGTTACCTTTTCTTCCGCTACTTTTTTCTCTGTGTGTGTGTTTATTCAATACTTCTTCTATTCTCTACCATATCTACTTCCATGTCCAATTATAAGAGAAACGCCCAGAATATATTGCGTCAGAGAACCCACCATTGCTGGTCCTTATATATGTGTAGAAGATTTGTGTTAAAACTATGTTTGAACACACTCTGCATGTTTGAAAGCCATATACATGTATACATGCCGCAAAATTTCAGTTTGTACATGTGCAATAATAAAGATTTTTATGTAAAATCATATTAGTTGCTGGTCTCGGGCTGGTCTCGGACGAAAAATCCGAGACCAGAAGGTTCGACACCAAGACCAAGACCAAGACCAGAGGGTTCGAGACCGAGACCGAGACCTCCAACACTGGCTATAACACAGGGTCTATGGAAGAAGTAGTCTGCAGCACAGATTGTTCAGACCCTGATTTGCGTAGCACGACGGACAAGGGTTTATGCCTGTAAACTAGCCTGAAGGTACATAAATAAAAAATAAAAATACCAGAAACCATAAACATAAAGAATGCAACAAAGTTTGCAATTAACTGCTCCTTCTGTGGATATTTTTAACTGTAGGTGATAATTTATAATGAAAACAGTATTTCAATACAGCAATGAAAATCATTGCATATAACAGATGGATTCACATAGTAGGGGCCTACATCATGTTGGTACAGTTGAGGAGAACTTGCTCAAATTTTGTGAGTCTCATCCTGTGACAAGGTAATCTGAACCCAGGAGACTGGAGTTCCCAGACAAAGTTATTTTAGACACACCCCTACTTCCAAAGTGCAACATTCTTATATAGAGCCTACAGTCAACAGTATACATGTAGTCTGATTGCCAGACCATCAATCATGACTGATCAGAGTGATCATAGCCAACGGACAATTATCTCCAGAGAGCCACGGAATCAAAATTTTGATCCGAATACACAAGTCCTGTTTGGGTTTTTTAAATCAAGAAACCAGCAATTTGGAAATCTGTTACATACATACATACAGCCAGTATAGATCACGGCACAGACTCAACATACAGCCTAATCATTTTGACATTTAGATGAAATTACACGTACTGCCCACATTATTCATGTAGTGTACTAGTGCAGTCCTCCAGTAGTAGTCTAACTGCCAGACACTGTACATGAAACCATCGCCAATGAAGTATTTTCTTACTTTGGCAGTGGCCCCTGCTTCGCAGTCCTGAACAAGGTCAAACTACATAGTGTTGACCAGCCATAGAGAACTCTGAAAATGATTCTAGAGCCATATGGGCTTTATACCCACTGCTTACCTATACATGCACATGCATGCACAGTTGCACACTGAACACAAATGCTCTCTGGTCATGTTGCATGGATAGTATATGATGCATACAAAATTAGCAAAAATTATCATTTGTCCACATGTACATGTACACTATACAACTTCTACACGTAGGGTATTAAAACAAGCAAACACATTGTACAGATGAGCCAATCACCAATTAGATGTTTAGCAGCTCCCCACTGTACACGACTGTACAACAGCCTAGTCAAAAGACTAGTAAAACAGCTGTTATCATTAATCTCTCAAGGAATGTTTTGATTATAACTGATCTATTTTACTGTAACTGGAGTAGTGAGATTGTAAAATGCATCCACATACCCACAAGTCCTCACATATCAGTCACTCAAATTCAGTAATCTACATGTACACATAATATAATTTTTAATAAGTGAAATTTACCATCACAAGCAATCAATGGGCTTTACCTCCCTATATAACCACATCCAAACCGTACTGTACATGTATATTGGTAATTCATTAAATTTCCCTGTTTTTATTTCTATATTACATACTGGCATACAAGTATGCACCACATGTTATGTCCAGTATATGACAACCAGAAATGATCTGTGACCTATGCCTCTATGACCCCAAAATAAAACAATAAATTTCTATTTGATCATGACATACACATACTTCATCCAAGTTTCACGAAAATCTGTAATGGTAATTCCATTATTGAGATACTGAAGTAGACAGTGATTTACCTTATTACACAAGATGGGTGGCTTGTGTCGTGACCTTTGTCCCAAGTTGAACTTTTGACCAAAGATTTAATCATAATCCATCGGTCTGTTATGATATATATTTCAGCCACGTTACATAAAAATCCATCACTTCAATGAGACATTGCACAAATTTATATGTGTCAGTACATTTGCCTGCATACATGGATGGACAGGGGGCGGACGGACAGGCCCGGGCAAACCAAAATCATAATGCCTCGCGCCTCTGGCACCACTTTGTGAAGAAGGCATAAAAATCCATGAAATATCCGAGGTTTTGACATTACTGTAAATAATTCATATCTGATGAATAAACTGTATATGTACAGCAATTGAACTGTTCTACTGTACATTTGTATATTTTAATTGTTAACTTGTCTGCTATTTTCCCGATCGAGGTGCCAACCTCTGTGAATCAATTTGTGCAATTAAGACTCCCAAAGGCCAATGAATGTATGAGAATTAGGATTGAATTAGACATTTTACTGTGTGAGACAGAACCAAATGAGCGACACTCATGCAAAAATGTGTGAGGGTGGACAACCCTGATTTTCCCCTCATGAACTGGACACATTGTAAGAAGTCTACATTGTAAGTACAAAGGTTGGTGGGGTAAACTAATCCCAATTCCCTGCCATACATGTAAATTGAAGAAAATTCATTATGTGTGAAAAGAAATGACAAATACATGTACATGTATTGTCATTTAAAAGATTATTTTTCAAGTCAAGTGTCTATTCATCTTAGTTAATAGCTAAAAGAGGTCAAAAGTGCATGGTCTTACATTTGGTAAGTACTCTAATTGACGTTGACCCCTCTTATCAAATTGTCAGTAAAGATATGGGTTAACCCAATTTTCTTTTGACAGTGAATAAATATACCTGCTTTTTCCACACTGATCCTGCACAGAACAAAGTGTAAAATATAGTCCTGATTAATCAAAGTAAATACATACATGTACCATGTATTTAAGATCTGGCACTCTCCTAAAAAGAATGTTAAAATGCCTTTTCACACTTAAGATTGACAGTACCTGGACAGGGTTTTTTCCAGTTAAAAATAATAAATATCGCCAAATGGATTATTTTCATCTTCCCAAAATGTACTCAGTACAGTTAAAGGCACTGTATAACAACGTTTACAGTTTTAAAAATCTGAGCTACATGATTCCTCATGCTACCAGTGTCTCTGATACACTCTAAAAATGATGCCCTGAAAAAATTGCAGTGTAAAACGATCCTTAAGTGCTTTAAAAAAGTGAAAATCATTGAGAGACCATTCCAGCTTTCCCACATAGACTGCTGTGTTGCAGAATTTCCTATCGGCTGAGATTTAATTAATGTGCCAATTTGTATCTGCACATATTGTACTAGTGATAGCATAAGTGTCCAAACTTTTGTGTTCTAGGGTGTTTATTTGTCCATTCAAACACTGTCAGATATGGGCAATTCCGCGAAAAATGTTACCCGAGCTCTAACTCATGAAATCTGTAATAATTCCAAAAATATATGTGCTACAGTTATAAATTTAGTATCACACATACACTGTAGAACTCAATAAACTCTTTAATTTGAGTGGTATTTGAATACATTTGAAGTATATTTAGACATAATTTTCTTCAAAAAACCCATTTTCTTGCAAAATTTTCTCATCTTTTTTGAAAAAAGCACAATCTTTGAGTCTCAATATTTCACATTAAACAGCACTTCAGAATCAATTTGTAGTAGTTTATATTTAAGAAAGGACCAAAAATGACTAATATTAGCTTTACATGTACATTGGTTATAAAATACTTTAAAGTGTAAATATAAGGACCTAAAAAAGTGGTCCGAGGTGTAATGTCCGTAACGTTAAAAATGTAATGTCCGTAACGCATCATTTATGGTTCTATTTGGGATATACTGAATCTGTTGTACCTAATTGTCATCCTACAACTTAAACAGGTTCTCAGCACCCATTTCACAAGAAACTTGGCTTCACTTCATGCTTAAGCTCACAAAATTTTTGACAAATGCATTGGTAGGTGAAAAGTTATGTCCAGAAAATGTAATGTCCGTAACGGCAAGCATTATGTGTGATAACTACCAAACGATAAATAGAAACTAATTCAAATTCAAACTGTTAACACTTCAGGGTGACTTGATTGAGATTACCACAAATAGGTT
Organism: Eucidaris tribuloides; assembly: GCA_001188425.1. NCBI lineage: Eukaryota > Metazoa > Echinodermata > Echinoidea > Cidaroida > Cidaridae > Eucidaris > Eucidaris tribuloides. Next base: position 37,076 of record JZLH01S0112702.1, on the reverse strand, counting down.
CAGAATGTTAATGATGGTTTCTAGAAATAAGCCCCCAAAGTTGCAAAAAAACGTCTGAATGTAATGTCCGTAACGCTGGAACTGCCCATATGTCAGATAGCAAAGTTTGACAATTTTTTAAACCGGTCTTCCACAGTGTTATTTAGTGTCTTTAAACAAAATGCTAAAGTAATGCCACTAGTACAATTCTGATAATTGTTCAATGTTATACTACCATAGTTTAGACCAATAACAATTTCTGACATTTTGAATTTTCTAGCAAAGAGATGACAGATACATGTATAAGACCACAAAATGCCAAGTTACAAAAAAGAAAGAAAAAAGTTGAGTTACGTGGCCAGATTTTGGCAATCCCCCCCCCCCCCAAATTAAATAAATTAAATAAATTAAATTATTTTAGGCTGCTGTTGACCTCACAGACAGTCCTACTGTAGATGTACGGAGTCATGGAGTTTGGGTTACGGTTAGACTTAGTGGGTCTATGTCTTCATTGGCTTGCCATAGACAATTTACTCAGAGTACATTAGGAGGTCCACATGCACACTGAAGTTTAATTAATAGCAACCTAAAATAATGTAGACCACTCAAACACAGGATTGCCCAGACTTGGAATGTCCAAACTTTTGTCATTTGTATATAGAGGTTAACATTATTTTAAATTTGGGCCTAGCACATGTGCAAAAATGAATGCTGCTACACTACAGCAATTATTTTCTTGTGTGTGCAGCTCGGGAGATTGGTATCTTGACTTGACCTTTCAAAATTTCTGGTAACCTTCTGGGTCAAATCGCGAGCAACTCCATAGGCTGTGTACAATGTACATAACAGCAAGACAAAATAATATACTGACCAAAATGCTAGATTGGGCGAGTTGTATATTTTTTTCTCCTACTTTTCGCCTATGGCCAAGTTTATGGTGCATGCTAGTCCCATAAATTTGACCCAAAACACACTTGTTTTTGACAAATTTTGACATGCATTTCTCTGTTCGTGATCTGTTTAGACAACCAGAAAAATGTCAAAATTTGTTGAAAAAGAGCCTGTTTGGGTCATATTTATTGCACTATTATTAATCATAATGCTCTTATTTTTCATTTATTTTTTGTTTTAAAAAATCTGTGACAGCCGCCATTTGAATGGTGCATGCTCCCCAGGCACAGTGCAGGCACTGCTGTGTATAATTTTGGGCCAGATTTGTTGAACACACACTTTTTGGATGATTTCTGAAATTACAATTTGTTGCAGTAAGGTCTGACTAACAGTTAACACTACAGTAGGAATGCATGTCTAACGTTACATGGTTGGAATGGATGCCAACTGAATGTGAAATGACATCTGATAATGTGACACAGTCTGGTTTTTCCCTTGACAATGATCATATGATATGGTGAGAGAAAATAAATTGTCAACCCTTACATTACACAACAGTCTCAGTATGGACAGCCCCATGCATGGTCATGGCACAAAAACAACATGTCATGTCATGAACCATTGAACTGTCACTCAGCTGTCTGCTGTGAATAAGAATTGAAAACAAAGTTCAAGAAAACAAAAACAAAACGTAGCCGGCCTAGACTACTCGAGGAATGTCGATCTTCTTCTCGCAACTGGTTAAATTAACATGCAAAACAAAAGCCTAGCCCAGACGTGTTTTGTTTTTCTCCAAATGCTACAGATATGAAAATTCAAGCAATTACCTGCGAAGGACAAGAAACATGAAACTCTAGTGTTCCCATATTTGCGAAGCCGAAGCCTTCTGATCGAAGTGTATCAACACTCGCGTCCCCCAGTCCGTACATCAGTGTGATGTTTTGGTAGTAGATTCTGGCTTCAGAAAACGCAACAGTCCATGAAATTACAACATAAGAGAAAATGATCATCCACTTCATCATCGCCATGGTCATAGTTACGAGAATTCATGAAATAAGAAGCCCCAAAGTAAAAATTATCGAGGCTTCAACACCTCGTAGAAGTTACATGTTTCTGTAGATTGTGGATCAGCTGTTCGCAGTAGGTTACGTACGCGAAGGCCGTTGTTGTGCGCGAGCATTGTGCTTGCATGCAGCGCATGCATGTAGAGCTAGCTAGCTGGCTGCAGTGCAGACCGGGAACCCTTGGACCATAATTTATTCACTTTCTATGCAAATAGGCATTTAACTGTGTCGTTCGAAATTGGATACGGTTGGGATCGTCGATTTTGCCTACAGGGGTTATTTTTGACATTGTACAGTAATAATATTTTCGCTGACACAATAGTCACGGAATGGTTCACTTATTTCTTCATATGTTTTTAGGTAGAAAATATTTTTAATTTGAAATGACATATTGTGTCCATGCATTTATCATTTGTTTTGTCTTCTTACCTGATGATGAAAACAAACATTGCAGTTCTTGTCCCCATTCATAAAATGAACGATCCTATTGGACTTCGCCGACTCACCGATCATTCCTAGTCTACGCCAGAGTCGGTTTAAATTGGGACGTCTGAAATATGTATGGAACGGAAACTCATGCCAGCAATAGATCGTCTATCTACAGTATCGGGGAAACCAATATTAAAATGTGGTTTCTGTAAATGTCAAATAAAAAAAAAAAACTAACTAAATAAATAAATAAATAAATAAATAAATAAATAAATAAATAAATAAATAAATAAATAAATAAATAAATAAATAAATAAATAAATAAATAAATAAATAAATAAATAAATAAATAAATAAATAAATAAATAAATAGATTAAATAAATATATATATATATATATATATATATATATATGGTGTGGTGCGCGTGTGGAGGGTGGGTAAATCTATTGATTTTGACATGACTGATAAGTGTCAGCAATTTGCAAATACAAGTAATATGCATTTCAGTCAGTTTCTTTTCCGTTTCTTTTCTTTTTGTTGTTACTTTTTTCTTGCTTGCTATGTTTGGCAAGCTCAATTTATAAATTGTCAGACTTTGATATCTGACCGGGGATCGATCCATTTTTTTTCGAACTGTGGGGGGGGGGGGAGGCAAAGCTAGAAAAATGTCAAAATTGTGCCGAAAAATTGAAAATTGCATAATCATACTTAGCAATATTTCCATGTTGATTTTAATGGTTTTATAGTGCCTTGCACTAAATTTTATTCTTGCTTTACATTTTATGATTTTTTTTCAGATTATCAAAATTTACGCCCTCCAATGTTTTCATGGGGCAGGGCAACTACCCACTGTAGCCCCAGGATCTACGCCTCTACATGATATGCCTAAAAAAAAAAAAACACAGCTGAGTACATGTCTTCTTTTTTTAAAGTTATTTTGTTTTCAGTAATTTTTACTTGATTCCATATACTGTACAAAAACAAAAAATACATAAATTTTACATTTATTTTGAAAAAAAAAACAATTATACAATCATTTGGAATGGGTAAAAAAACCCACAAACTTAGATTTGTTACATTTTTTTAGACTGAAATATGCAAATAATTTATCTAAATTATTGTGAAACGCATGATTGAACATACTAAACAGATATTTTTTATGGAATCTATCAAAATAAAACACACAGTCCAGCCCTATCCCCTTAACCTACACCCCTCCCCGAAAAAAAATACCTAACCAAGCTTATTGTCCTCCCACTACCTACCCCAAACCAACTCCCCCTACCCACACGTACACAACTCACACATCAACATCACCCAAAACACAAATACACACAAACAAACAGTTATGCCGTAATTACCAAATATATACCCAAAATAATGGCACATGAATTAATGTCTTCGGGACAAACAAATTTACATAATATAACACATCAGTGCATAGAATGGCTGCGCATTGATCTTCACTTTTTTCTCAAAGTAATGAAGTGCTCGTTTTAAGGCTTCATTTTAGACCTTAGAGAAGCCAATAATGGGGCATCATTAAAGGCAGTGGATCTCATTTGCAAACATCCCCGCAGACCAGGAAAAGATAGCCCAATTCCCTTAAGTTATTGATGAAGGGCATGTCTGTGGAATCTGGGGGTCAGTGATTGCCTAGAATTTGAAAAATACAAAAGAAAAACAATAGCTGTTTAGTGTACGTTCTATGGCAGGAATTTTTTTCTCGCGAGAAAAAAATTCAAATCTGAGTCTAACGGTCACTATAATTCCACTAAAACTGCGTTTCTAGGTCCTATATTTTGCTAAAGGTTCCCAGATGGCATTTTCTTCTAAATGCCATTGTATTTACACAATGCTAATTTTTAGGCATGCAAAAGAGATCCCCTACCTTTAAATTGGAAACTCTGTGTAATTATTGGGAGATTTACCTGGAGCAGTAATGTTTCCATGTTTTTCATTTTGTTGATTGTCAATTACTCAATTTTATAATTTATATTTTGTTTGTGATTATCTTTCTTTCTTTGTATTATGTTTTTGTTCACGATCTTGTTAGAAATCAGCTTCCGACTGAAATCAGGCTTTTTAAGGCTGATTAAATAAAACTAACAAATAAAAAAAAAACAGTCTCGTGAGCAGGTAATTTAAAAAATGCTAAATAGATGATAGTACAACTGACAGTAAATAATGATTTTTGCCTCCCGACCTTCCTGTCGTCCTCCTGCAGTCATCATCAACATCACTGCCGTGTGAAGCTCACTTTACTGAGTCTTAATAATTTCTGTATTCATGTATTGGTCTATAAAAGAATTAAACTGGTTGACACTTAGCCTATATGCATAAAATGTGTCATATTCATGGAACTGGAACGGACTAATTAGGAAGTTAGGTTTCATTCATAATTTATAGCGGTCACGATACTTTAAAACAAATTTTTAGATGCTGCATTCTTTGCTAAAGATTCTTCATGCAAATATTGTGTTAACTTTTAGGCATGCAGTTTTCCCGTCGTTAAAGCCCGTACTTGGTCGATCAGAGAATTTTCATATCATTTTTACACAAATATTGTATTTGAGTTTGAATTTATTTTTCCCCACTTTTATACAAATTATATGAAAAAATACACGAGATATAAACATGTGTGTGTGTGTGTGTGTGTGTGTGTGTGTGTGTGTGTGTGTGTGTGTGTGTGTGTGTGTGTGTGTGTGTGTGTGTGTGTGTGTGTGTGTGTGTGTGTGTGTGTGTGTGTGTGTGTGTGTGTGTGTGTGTGTGTTATGAACTGAAACAAACATACAATTTTTCATTTCTACAATTACATGCGATTATTAACAATGAGAAAAATATTTCATCATGATACATTTATAAATGTTCATAAAAAGACATGTTGACCGCATGTATGATTCCATTAATTCATAACTTAGAATGACACAAGGCACAAAATAAACGAAAGTGGTGGAACCTAAATTAAAATATCGTAGGTCCTACTAAAAATGTTATGTTAAGAAATAAACTCGTTTTGCCTGATTGTACTACAAAAAATAATAACAGACACGAAATAAAGGGGGGACGAAGCGAGACAATTAAGGTGGGGAAATGAGGAGGAGGGGGGGTGGGCTGGTCACAGTCTACTGGAGCAGTTATTATATTCTGTAAAATAGAGAAGAACGGAATGGGAAATATATTACGGGTAACTGCGGTTTACGTACTTATTCAAAAGCACTTTTTCAACTTCAATGTGAAGGTAAACTTTAGGTTCTCATGCTATGAGAGAATTCCAGAATTTTGAACCATCGGTAAAGGCCCGTAAAGGTACACATTATCAGTGATTACTGATTATTGGCAA
>JZLH01S0112697.1:61644-67769 GCA_001188425.1 Eucidaris tribuloides | reverse complement strand
AGTGACGAATAACAGTTGTGCGACAAAGAGGGCGGCACACTGGTTACACAGAAGAAATGTTCGGATACTGCGAGACCTATAATTTGAAAATACGATAATATACTATTTTTGAACAGACGGCATGGAACCACCGAAGATCTACTCACGCATTATGTAAATATTTTGTTACCAATATCTTTGTACTCAACATGTGTACGATTTTGGATTTTTTGTTTTAACTGTTAATAATCATAAATATGTACAATCAATTCAATATTGCATTATTTTTGCTACTTTTTACAACATGGGGCCAATAGAGCATTTCAGAAATGAAATAAACGATAAATTGTAAACAGTCATATATTATTTTATTTCACGTTATTACTTCGCCAATGACGTTTTTAATGACAACATAATAGGATGAACAACATCAGAACAAACTATCTAATATCATGTATCGTGTCATTCTTATGAATTTTACACAATTAACCAACATTTTGATAGAAAAGAGCCGCACATCTCCACACATTTCTTTCTTGTTTTTATACAGTAACATTAAAATTTCCCGTAAATTTTAATTGACATCATAACCGTTGCAAGTGTGTCCCTTACTTGGATCTCCAGAGAAGTAGTAATGCTACAAATAGCGCCACAAGCGACGAACAGCAACCAATGTAGGAAATCATATTCAGACCGTGAGCATCGATTGATGAAAGCTGTATAATGTATAATCATTGATACCACGTTTACAGTGAAGTTGTTGTAAAGAGGGAAAGAAGGTGGTTTTCCAAAAGCTGGGTCTAGGTACTTTCCGAGTTGATCCTTCAAAATATTTTTTAATGAATTCATTCATTCATTCAGTATGGTTTTATTCACATCATGTCTGGCAGCTATGCAGCTGAATTGCACATAATTTACATGAAATGTTTAAAAAAATACAAAACAGTGTACAAAATAAAAATACATGACGCAATTGAATAATTAATTGATTTTAAAAAGCCCATTAAGGTAAAAGGTAAAAAGTAAAAAATATGTACAGCCTTAAAATAGTTGTCATAAACAAGCAGTATTTGATTACAAAATTCCAAAATGAAAAATTAATTAATTCACGAAGTCAGAAAACTGTGATCATAGTATTGTAACTGATTTGAAAACAAGTTAACCGGATAAACTTAAAGTTGTGAGTTATGAAGGCTAAAGAAATAATAATGTATTAAAAATAAATTTGATCTTAATTACACGTATACTATGTTTATGATGTATGGTTGGTATACTTAAACATGGAAAAATATTGATAAAAGTAAAGTAATCGACAATTTGTACTTGTAATCAAATAGTGATTATTCTAAAATTCAACTGACAACTCAATATGATGACTGTAACATAAATTAAGAAAAAAATCACACTACATAGAGTTAAAAAGATGTACGAGATAAGGTATTGCACTGTTTTTCATCCTGTTTGTTTTACATTTTAGTTCAGTCATTTTCTTAGGATGTCGTTGAGATCTCCTTTTAGGGGGTGGTGGCAAGTGCTCTCGGAACTGGTTTGTCTGTTTGAGAGTCTTTTGAAAGAATGAAAAGCAGAGGGTTTTTTCGCCGGCAAGAAAGGGTGGTAATATTGCAAGTGTCAAGTACATCGTCGTAAGTTACATATTGGTTTCCGAGGATGATACGGAGAGCTCGTCTTTGTATACGTTCGAGACTGTTGGATTGTTTTATTGTGAGACCCCCACTCCAGACAGGACAACCGTATTCACATATTGGTCTAATGTAACTACAATAAACAGTAAGAAGATCATCATGCGGCAAGAAATGACACTTTAAGATTCTCAACATATGGAGTTTTGCATTGGCTCGTTTCACAATGTCATTCACATGCGAATCCCATTTCAGGTCACTTTGTATCAAAATTTCTAAAAGTTTCACAGTGTTCACGGATTGCAATTCGCAGTCATCAATGAAACTTGCAGGGGGGATGCGAGCATTGTTAGAGAAAGTGATGTTCATAATGAAACATCACTCATTCATAATGAATAAACATAAATAAATATAAATTCCATACATTTAATTGCTGATTTCAGTAGTACCGTGCAAGATTATCAAATCATTTAAAATTTTTCTATCACGTCTCGTATAAACATAACAAAAATAGCAAAGATGATGGCACTACTATCTTCTTACACTTCTCCTCATACTATTCCTACTGCTACTATTGATAATAATTAATATAATAGTAGTGAATAAATAAACTTAAACTTGAAATTAAACTAATTAATAATAATAATAATAATAATAATAATAATAATAATAATAATAATAATAATAATAATAATGCTGATGTTAATAAAAAATATACTATTAATAATAAAAGAACAATGGTCATAATAATAACAATAAAAAACAACACTTACTACATGAGGAACAATTACAATAATTATCAAAATTACTGACCTTTACTTTAGTTGGTAAAAGCAACAATGCAAAATTCGTCAAATGGTCACACTCGCATGTACACGAAGTTTCGTTACACGTCGTAAAGCAGCCAGCTCGAGACCATAAATCATTTCTGATGGGAAAAAGAAGACAGAAGATAATACTCTCAATGGCGTAGCAGGTGAGTAGCTCCTGGGTCAAAGCCCCAGCATTTATTTCTATATGTTTCATTTTGTTCTTCTAATTGTTTTGCACCAGATCCTTCTCCCCCGGTCTGGAACCTTCACACCACAAAGACAAGTCATGGTGGGACCCCCTACCGTAGTCCCTATTCCTGACATGAAAATAATGTCAAAGTAATCGATACATAACAAGCATTTGTTGCGCCAAGAAATCAAATGAGAGAGCAGAGGCATAATAGTTCCGCAATCAAAATATTGTCTCGTCCGTGTAAGGGAATATGTCATTTTAATGTGGATTTTAGTTTACCTAATTCAAATCATGCGCTATATCCATTTCATAGACTCTTCGTTTTGATCGAACAAATTACATGTAATTTATTGCAATGCCTATACGTGTTACAAGTCATTGTGATCAAAACGTGACGTTTAAATTCAACCATGTTTTAAGGATTTCTTTCAGACAACATTGAACGGCTCACCTTTCAGAAGACTTGTTCCAAAACGCGCAAACAGACGTGAAATTTTCGAATACCTGAGTGAAGAATGGAAAAATATATAAAAAGATAACATTTTCATGTGTATGTTACAATGACAATCTGACTGCAATGTAGTCGTGTAAAGTATAGTTGTCATTTTCTCTCTGTAAACTGCATTTATTTGTTTTAAAAAAATCATTGTTCTCATATACATTGTATTCTCTGATCCACGGCAGAACATTGACACATTGTAAACGCCAACGAAATGGGATATCCGCCGCCTTGTAATGATTCTCGATTATGATGTATGGGTTATTCTTCATCTTTTTATCAACCTAATAAAATCATTCATTGTTTAAAGAGAAACGATTACAAAATTGTCTGTTAGTTTAGAATGAGCAGGACGCTCACTCTAAACAATTGAGATGGAAAAGGGCGCTAATATCATAGAGTTTGTATGGTACTAATGACCTTCTCCTCAAGATTTTGGACATAACTTCCTCATCAATCGGCAATATTTTGTTCTCTCCTTCCCATAGAACCACATTAAAGCCCTTCTCTCTTTCATCATCGTCACCAAATTGGAATAGTTCGCATTGAGATAAAACAATATCATAGATAATTACAAGATCCACAGTTTTTTTTATATCTTTTCTAATTATACCTTTCCGTTTCGAACAAACAAATAAACAAACAAATATTGTACCTCACCTTGAACTGCGGAATGACCATCGTGACGTTTTGACGAAGATACGATGACTTCGAGCTCGTCTGGATACTGACCAATGGCGAATTGACCTGGACAGATCCGTACCTAGATACAAATCAGGAATGGAGTTTCAGATAGTAAGGTAAGGCCTTGGTCAACAGCTAGCAGTTGCGACTACCTGCGATCAAATGAATCGTACGACAAGGGCCTCCGCCAGCCAGGTCGCAAGTAACTCGCGACGATTTGTGCTGTATGGTCACACTGTTACGACCTGTTTGCCACTTGTCGTAAGGTAATCGCGACGAATACCAATCGCTAATCGCACCACTAGTTGCACGCATCACCTGAGACAAGTCGCAGACAGTCGTGCGATCACTTGCGGCAAGTGGTGGGCAAATGTGCGATTACCTACGGCTAATGGTACACAAACGCGGCGATTAGCTGCGACTAGTGGCAGCGTTCGTGCGATCACTTGCTGAATGGTAGCTAATCGTACGGTTTACTTTGCTCATCATACGAACGTCTGGCATTCACTGGTTTCAAACGATGCTACGCGTTGGCATTCGATATGCCAAAATTATGCGTTTGTGAAAAGAAGGTTGCGTGAATGGAATGCTTTTTAACAACCTCAACAAAGGAAAATATCATTTTATGTTCATTATTCACGTTGCTATATAATCAGTGTCCCTTCTGACATGCACAACTAGTGTTCATATAGACACTGTACTCGTACATTTATACATGTACAGTTATAATTCAGACATCCTCCAAAAAGCTCAGGAAGAGGGCGAAGCCTGTAGCGGAGGAAATAGAAGAAGCCTCCGTCGCGAAGATGCACAGATGATGTTGAAGTTCATTCCGACCTTGATCCCGAGAGAGACATTCACTTATTAACAGCAACAACAAAATTAACCGAAAAAAATGCATTAATCACATCAGGTATTCGCAAGTCAGGATCATACTAATCGTACGATGAAGCTACCATTTGACGTCTGCGTCTACCCGCCGATCAGTTTACCACTCTCGTATCTATGCAAATTCGCTCTTGGAAGTGCAATTAGTGGCCAGCGATCATCGTACGGTGATGGCACGATGCCTCGACAGCATCACTGGCGACTGCTTGCCACCTCTTTGCGATCAATTGATCGTAGCCAGGTTTCAAACCGCGTTGAAAAACCTATTTTCGATCGTACATCACCTGCGATCACAAGTGATTTCCATGGTTGTCGTACGATAAATCGCACGATCTAGCCTGCAACTACTGGCGATCACCTGCGATAACTCGTCGTAACTCAATCCGCAGGCGTAGTCGCAACTGCCTAGTGTGACCAAGGCCGTAATGCAGTGTGGAAATAATAGTAGTAGTAGTAGTAGTAGTAGTAGTAGTAGTAACAAACAACTAAATTATTTCATCTTGACGATGGACCAAATCAGACGAGCTGATAGCCCCCAGCTAACAAATGGACGTTTTAAAAACGTTTTTAAAACGTCCGAGTAGGTTTTTTGACCTTTTTGAAAACGTTTTATAGACGTCTAAATGTGGTAGGTTTTGGACGTTTTAAAAACGTTTTCTTAGCGTTTTTAAAACGTTTTTAAACGTTTTAAAACGTCCTTAGAACGTAAAAGACGATTCGTAAATTTAACCAAGACCTGGAAAAAACGTAAAACGTTTTAAAAACGTTTAGAAAACGTTTTGCGGACGTTTTAAAAACGTTTTAAAAACGTTAGAAAACGTTTTGCGGACGTTTAAAAACGTTTTAAAAACGTTTAGAAAACGTTTTGTGGACGTTTTGGAAACGAACTCGCGATACGTAAAAATGTAAAAAATGAGGACAATATTTGAAATCTAGAAACAATTGTTTGTACTTTCCATTCTTTCACTAAACCTATAAGCTATAGTGCTATCAGTAACCTAACTGACCTATCCTAATAACCTATCCAATCCTACCCTACCTACCTATGTACTGTCAGACAATAAGTTAGCATCGCATATATATATCGCCTATTTGTAAAGGTAAATAAAATCGTGGTTACTTTTTGTTTTTACAAATAGGAACTCCCTAAAAGTGAAATCAGCTTTCACGGATGCCAATATTTTTGCCAACTTTGTTATGCATTTGATAACAGAAACTATATGGTGTCGCTAAATGTTCAAAACACTATGAAAATGTCTAATAATATGGTGAAGTTGTCATTATAACTGATTATGCAAATTACCATATGAATATGCATTAGAAAAGGGCCTCGCTGCTATGTATTATGGTGCGTACGTGTTGCATGCGTCATTTTTCGTTGTTCCAACTAAGTGGAAATAAAATTCAAATTACCTATCACCCAACGCACG
>JZLH01S0112697.1:49144-59144 GCA_001188425.1 Eucidaris tribuloides | reverse complement strand
AGTGGTACATCAACTCCTATCGGATTCAACGATTGAAACGAAGGGTTTGTGAATGTGGCCTGAAATCTGTCGAACCCTTCCGACTTGTGGAAGCTTTCTGTTTGTACGACTGAAGGGGAACAAAATGTAATAAACTTCAACGAAATGTGTGATTTAAGTAGTATAGTGTAATGATATTCAAAGTAGGACAATGTGCAAACAAATATTTTACTTAGTTTGGTTCATTTTGCAGTGCATCTCGCTACAACAGTTCTACAGTTGACAAAAATAGCATTGAAACTGATGACACAACCTTTGAAGATAGTCTAAATAAATAAAATAAAGTCTTTTTTTCTATTACTGAGGTGGAATTTGGGAAATAATGGATATTATCCTACAACAGAGAATTATAATAGTAACAAATGTAAACCTTTCGGAAAAATGAATGAAATGAGGAAAATGGAAAATTATATTTCGAATCTACTGCTCTCCGTTTAGTATGGCATTCACCTTACACATGTATTAAGTACAAAATATGTTCAGGAACCCACGATTTTACCAGATAGCTACTTATCCTAACACTTTTTACATCAAACGTGGTGGATGTACTGACTACTTACTCATATTTTCAAATTCATAGAATCGCGACGCTATGTTGGAAGAGAAGAAAATCTTTTCCTCAAAACCGTCCAAGATGTCTATCATTTTGTTGAGATCGTATTCGTCCGATAAAAACAGTGGCGTTGTTCTCTAAACAAATTCAAAGCAAATGAAAACGACTATGTTTCTCTTGCAAGTTTAGTAAACAAAAAGCAAATTGTGATTAGTGATGATCACCCAATTGTATAATCAGCCAATAACATTGTATAACGAGCTCCAAGGAATTTATGCTTCTACATACGGAAGATTGTTGTATATTTTATGTTTATATACGAAGGATATTATTGATCTTGATTGTAGAATAAAGAAACAAACAGTCATTTCTTGAGCTCGATCATCCAGTTTCCACGTTAATATCTGTCATTGTCCAAAGCAATCGAGGGTGTCATTTTTACGATTCTACAGAGGAGATGTGTACTGTTACTTAAAATACTTTAATGGGTAATGTGTACCGTTATTTCTATGTTCACTTTTGTTTCCTTAATTGCTTTTTATGAGATTAAAAATAAAATGAGTTTGAAAATGAATTTGAGACAATCTTTCCATGCTTTCTGGAGTAACGCTTGTATAAGAAAATACATGTAAATATGATTACACTTTCAATGAATCGAATGTGCTAACGCATTGCATTTTTCGAAATTCAACAGTATAAGCAAAAACAACTTGCTTTTACTACTCAATACTTCGAGTGGTTAACGGCCAATGAGAGTTCTGAATATTTCAATTTCAAGAAACAATAAAGAAAAGAAAAGTAAATAGACATGAAGAAAGAAAAGAACACAAAAGGGTAAAGGAAAACAGACATATAGGAAAAGAAAGAAAGAAAGACAAATATAACGAAAAATGAAAAGAAATATTAGGAGAGATATTGATAGAATTATATCACGTTTTGTAAAGCACGATTTCCATCTATATACATGTATAAATTTATAAAATTTAAATAATTTATAAATTTGTTATCTATAATTGTTTAATATCATAAGCCGGCACAGAAGAAAATTCATTTAGGTTTTTATGGAAATTTCACGAAGAATGACTTACTGCATTTGTGAGGAACGCGTCTACTGTCTGAAGAAATACCTAGTAGCGCAAAAAAAAGAAAACATTACGATAAATATTAAGCTGGGTGAAATGTATTTAGAATTTTACGATTTGAAACATGTTTTGATGCAATAATATGTTGATTTACGTAAATCCAGTGTTGCAAATGTATGCATTTACCAATTTTCTCTCCTTTTTTCTTCTACTTCCACCTACTCCTCATCGTTGTTGTTATTCTTCTTTAATCATCTTCTTCATCGTCGTCGTCTTTTTCTTTTTCTTCTCTTTCATCGTCTTCTTCTTCCTTTGGTTTGACTTTTTCCTTGAGAATTGGGAGATGTTTGATAGCCCCCCCCCTTCTGCAGACCTGGTGTGTTAAATTTTATACCATATCCGGTATCTTTAGGGTAACACCCTTGGTGTTAAATTTAACACACAGTTTCTGCAGTGTTTTGTCACCAATAATCAGGTTTACAAAGAGCATGGACATGCGCTCATGGCACAACACTATGTGCGCGGAAATGTGAAATGATCACTTAAACGAATGAACATTTGCATTGCTTTATTATTGATTTATACACTTAAGCGTATACTTAAGTGTACGTATAAATGAAGTTTACTGAAGACACTCTTTAATACTGTTCAAGCCCTATTGAAAAGAATATAAAACTTTTATATCTGACCTATTACATGAAAATGTTTGAATGGACCAATATACACCCAAGAACACGAAACTTTAGAAAGTTATATTGTCGCTAACAAAATATGTAGATAAATATCGGCACATGCTATCCTGGAAACAAAAACAAAAACGAAAAACAAATTTATACCACAGCAGTGTGTATGAGGAAAATCGAAATGGTTGCTCTTTGATTTTCATTTTGTAAGAGCACTTCATGATCGTTTTGAATTGTAATTTTTTCAAGATTTCAGTTTTAGACCTTATCACACATACTAGTGACATGAAGGAACATGGGGCTCTGATTTTTTTAAATTGGGAACGTTGTTAAAAGATGGCTTTAATGGATAGTCAATTCGCAACTGCGGGTATACAGTGTGCCTCAAAATATTGTGCGATTAAAAAGCGCCCTTTTTGGCAATTAGAAAATACCTTGTCACGTGTTGTTTACATCAAAGCCAAGGGCATAGGTCTCAGCTTTCAAATGTCATTTGTTCTGTTCAAATTGCTTACTTTGGTATGTTTAGTTAACCACAGAAGGGCAATCTTAATTGTGCCACTTTTCCTCGGGAAGAGGGCCTGATGTAATCATTGACTGCAGTAAAAGCGGCAAATATATTTTACTTTTTTGTTGTTTACTAATATAAACATATCTCGAGATTAAAACAACTGAATTGAACAGAACAAACAGACAGCTAAGACTGTGCCTTTGATGTTGATGTAAATGAAGACCGGCGTGATCGTCCGCCTCACGTGCGGAAGGTCGCGGGTTCGAGCCCCGGCCGGGTCATACCAAAGACTTTTAAAAATGGTACCTTCTGCTTTCTAGCCAGGCGCTCGGCATTCTAGAACAGAGAAGGGTAATGATAACATTCATGTTATGCAGGGCCCGCTGGGAGCAGTCTATCAGACTGAAGTGACTACCCTGGGTAAATAAGACGATATTATCATATTTATTTTATTTATGTAAGCACCACGTTACAAAAGTATTTTTAACTGACAAAGAGGGCGCTTTCACTTGTACAATTATTTTTGAGACACGCTGTCCATAAGGATTCTAAAATGTACACGCAACTTACGTTCACATATTTGTCGGACACGTCGGTCGTCCCGAAGCCGTATGGCGATGCGATGTTTCGTCTAGCACACCTCGCCATGGTTGCAAGAACGTGTTGAGAGTGCCGAGTGGACGGGTCACCCTCGTGCAGGTTGGTGTGCGTACTGTCCAGATCATCCAAACAGTTACCATGTCGTGACAACTTCCGTGTGAAAGTTGAGTTTACAAAGAACAAAACGGTTACTAATTAGTACACTGTACTTAACAATTGTGACATTATAAAAGCAAATCGTCACCCCAAAAAATAATTGCCTAAGTCAACATTTTACCAAAATAAGGTTTTTGCCCCAGGACAATCTACTGACTGACGTACAGCTACTGCAGGTATAGTAACTCATTATTATACCGCCAAGTGGTGCAATTATCCAATAAGAGAACTAATAAACTGCCTAAATCCTATTGTCATTTCAATATGAGAAGTGCCTAAGTCATCAAGCTATACCTTAGGCAGATATATTTCAATGCATACAGTACAAGCATGTGACATATGCAGTTTGTAATGTTAGAATGTCCATAGGTATGTGCCTAAGTCACTTCTTCTCTACTCAAGTCCAACTTTAAACTGCCTACGTCAAACCTAAATATGGTTAAGTCACAATACTATTTTCTCCAAAGTGCCTAAGTAAGTCATCTCACATGATCTCCTAACAAGACATCGTCGATAAAGTACTTGTATTTTGTTGAATATTGAGTTTTTGTTTGTTTGTTTCTTTCTTTCTTTCTTTCTTTCTTTCTTTCTTTCTTTCTTTGTGTGTGTGTTAATTTGTTTGTTTTATTTAATCATGGAATAAAAACCCTGCTTAAATAATAACGATTAGGAAAACGAGAAAACCAACTTGTCTTTTTTTTTCTCAAAACTGTCAAATATGACTTACCCAATTAATGTATGAGGGTGACGATATAATTTTATTGACCTACGCGTCGGTTCGCTTTCAGCCCGATACCTAGAGGACCTATTGAGTGGTCTTGCGAGCCTTCGGTCTCCCGTATCGTCTGACAACTGTGTTTTGGAAAAACCATCAGCTATTTTGCACTTGTAGTTTTAATCATAGAAAAATGTGAATACTGTCTTAGATCCGTAGTTTGACCATTTAAAGAAAATCGAATTAATAGTTTGTAAAGTAAAGAAAATTGCTTTGTTTCTTTAAGTTCAAGATGGTAGCTGCGGTATACAAGGGCGTAGGCTGGTTTGGGCATGGGGAGGTGCACATCTTGGGGAGGTGGAACAGGGAGGTGCACATCTTAGGGAGGTGGAACTAAAGTTGAGAAAATCAGGCGTTGAAAGCAAAAAAAAGGTGTTGCAAATTTCTTTTTTGCTATTAGGGTGGAACTCCTATGGCTCTGCGGGGGGTGCACGTGCACCCAGTGCACCCCCCCCCCGAGCCTACGCCCTTGGGTATGGCCTATCTACGGAAGATAAGGACCCTGGTAAGCAAACAACCAAACAAGTACAGAAATACTAGACACGAAAACACACATAAATTGAACCTACATTTAGATCGTTACGCAATTCTTCATGTGAGTTCTCATTCCACAATGACGTGTTGTCCATTTCCAGATCTGTGATGCCGACGACAGATGTTTCAGTGGTACTCGGTGACGCCTGATATCCCGTCATTCCTAAACCGGAAGCATCGTTTGATGGACTTGTCGACGTTAATGGAGTATCGGTTGTAGCGTTCATACCTGGTTGGATAATGAAATATATTTTTGTCAAATCTTCTCAATTTTAATGTAAAACACATAGTTTATTCTATCTTGAGAGAACCAATTCCTAGTCTTCCCTACCACCAGACCCCCCCTCCACCTTTGATCGAAGGCCAGCAAGAAAAAGTCTGACAAATATGTTAAAACTTAAGTTCTCGCTATCATTGCTTATTGACAACGTTGTATCCATCCATTTGTTTAGTACAAAAAGTATCATTACATTGCTTCACATACTAAATCATATAAATAGAATGTTGGTGTGAGAAATAGATATTTAGAACAAAGATGAAAACTGTCTTAAGTGAAAAATAAAGATGAAGTAAAATTTTGTGTACTAAACAAAATATTGACCGATTGTTCAAAATGAATGTCACAATGTTGTCAAATTTGTAATGATCGTTCGAATTTTCAAAAACCATTATTTTAAATATATACATTTATCTTGCAAGTGTCGTTATCTTAAGGTTGCGTAAAAATTGTACATCGTGAAGTGTTGTAAGTCGATGGACTGTTTACTCTGTATTGTACTGACTAGAAATATAAGTGCGGTCATAAATCCTTTCTGTTTTTTATGCTTTCTTAACAGAGAGAAGGCGACTTGTTTGGGCAAGGGAGACGAGATGAAGGCAAGTTGTTAAATCTCGCCAAGACGCCTCGTTTAAGAACAGAATAAGAGGCGACTTGTGCTCGCCCATATCCTAGGTGCCACAGCGATTTTTGAAGAAAAAAATCTCTAGGCCTAAACAAGGCGCTTTGGCGAGTTAAACAAGCCGCATCCTCGCTGCATTTATACGTCTCCGTATTTCTTTTGTATTTCCATAACGCAGATTTACCTTTTTAAAGGCAAGGCCCACCCTGAGGTCAAGTTGGTTTTAATAAAAGCAGAACAAAAAAAGAAACATATTAATGAAAGTTTGGCTAAAATCCACCAAAGAATAGTGGAGTTATCAACTTTCAAAGTTTTAATTTTGTGAAGTCACATACGAGCAGCTCTTAAGTCATGTATTATTCCATCAAGTGCCATTTTCTCAGAAAATTGGAAATGATGTTACCTGTGTATTTAAAATATAATTAGAAACATTTTTTTCATACACGCTTCTATGAAAAAAAACCCCATTCAATTATCATGAACCAATAAAAAGTGGGCAATTTATTGAATTAATACTACATGACAAATGGGGAGCTGCTCGTATGTGACTTCACAAAATTAAAACTTTGAAAGTTCCTAACTCCGCTATTCTTTGGTGAATTTTCGCTGGGTTAATTGATCCATTAATGTGCAGGTGGAGGTGTCAGTAGAGTTATAGCAACAAGACTTTTAAATGCTTTTAAACTGTGAGCAATCTCATCCAATCCACACGCATCGGACGTGATATTAAGTTTTAATGAACAGATGAGGGTTTACTTTTATTTAAAAAATTCTTTGATTGGCAGCTTTTAATAAATCTGTACTTACCATCCACTATAGAAATCGACAGCAGAAAGACCTGTCAGAAATGCAAAATAGCGGTTATTGAAGTGGTTAGACGTGCGTAATTCACGAGAAGCGCATATGAAATTCTTGTTAATATTCCCAGTTAACTTAAAATTTGAAAATATCCTATATCAATTCAGAAAAAGTAAGCAGTGATACAGCTGAAAAAAAGATCAAAGCAATTTTCCAAAAGGTAAAGGAATAAAAAAGTTAATGTATTATAGGCTAGGTACAATTTAAAAACCCTGTGCTTCGAGTTCAACAATATCGGTATCATATAGCCTGCAAATGTGGATGCACAAGCGAGAAGGGTTTAAACACAAAATGTGCGCTACTATAACTGTAAGGCTTGTGTCCGTGATTTGCACACCACAAACCTGTCGACCAAATAAGCTAAAATCGTTTGTAATGTGAAGATTTAAATAAATAGTCACCTCTCACAAAAGCGTGAAAATAAGCGCTGAACTTGAATTTTATACAGCCGTTAAAATAGTTAAGTACCAAACCTGATTCGGATATCATCTAGTGAAAACTGAAGGTCAAAATCTTACAGCATTGTAGTTGACGATTGTCATGCAATCTCTGCTACGGTTGGACTCTATCAAATTTGATATTAGTACAGTGTAGGTGAAAACCCCATCTAGTGTCTGACACCGTTACAAAATACAACTTGAGCAACGGCCCAATTTCAAATGATTTATCGTTTATATTAAATCTTAAATCAAATCTTAAATTTTGATCACTGCCTTTTTTATACCTATGTTTAGTTGGATCAAATTTCATCAAAAGTGTTTGGTTTGCATATTAAAAAAAAACCTTTGAAGACATCAATTAATGTACATTCATTTAGCTGGCAGAAGGCCATTAGCATATGCTGCAGGTAGAAGGCACCTACAATAAGCTATCTGTAATTTTAAAACCATCACCTTATTTTAGACATATATTTGCACTTAATATACTGACAGACGGAGCTAAAAAGAGCACACTACTTTACATTCATGTCAAAATAAGCCAATCGTTTTAAATGTACAGGCAATTTACTAGCTGTTAAGGGCCTTCCGCTTTAGAGCACATGCTAATGACCTGTCAGCCACAAAACGCATTATTATCTACAATACAAATAAATTCAACATAAACAAAGCAAATATAACTCACCATCATAAATGCTAAACACGAGCGCACAATCGATAACATCATTTCTTAATCGATTGATAGATTGATATCTGGTTGAATCAGATAATACTAGCTCTTCACAGGAAACTTTCGCGGACGTATAGAGGTGGTGTCCTTGGCCTTGAGATGTGCTTCTCTTAAAAAATGGATTACCACACGGTGGAAATATAAATGATGTGGTGGTCACCGTTTCGATGTTGCCCATTCTTCTTTCCCCCACACCAGTAAACTTTAATTGTAACAAGTACTACCCTATCCACGAGAAATAAATGGACAAACGTGATCCATTCGTATTCTGCAACGAATTTTATGAAACAATTCAAATCTTGTATTGACTCGCACTATTTTTTTTTTACCAAACTCTCGACATTTTAGGTCCTTGTCTTGGTATCAACCCACTTGTCAATGATGCCTGCCTGCAAAATCTTGGTTTTATACGGAAAGCAAGACGGTATGTTTGCAGAGCAGGCGCAGACGAGAAACTGATTGATCGTTTTTACTTCGTTTTTTTTTTTTATTCGCCGTGTATGTGGACACGGCGATCCATTTTCTTCTGCAATTGGGATCGTGTTATCATGGATGGTGTATCCAGGATTTTAAAAAGGGGGAGCGGAAAGGCCGGGAAGTAACCGATTGGTTCCACGGATGATCAAACTTATGACACCTGTATGACTGAGTTTTCAACATTTTCATGTTAAGTATTAAATTTGTAAATGCTTCAAAGGGGAAAGAAAGTTTGATAACATTGGACTATATATACAATTGTTAAAGGGGAAGTCCACCCTGACGTCAAGTTGATTTTAACATAAGCAGAAAAAATAGAGAGACCTATCAATGAAGGTTTGGCGAAAATCCATTAAAGAAAAATAGAGTTACGAATTTTAAAGTTTTGAATTTGTGACGCCACGTGCAAGCAGCTTGCCCACTTGTCATGTAGTATACATTCAATAGAGTGTCATTTTCTCAGGAAACTGAAAATTAATTTACCTATAGATTCAATATAATTATTTCAACATGCTTCTATGAAAAAAATCAATTATCATAAACCATTAGAAAATGGCAATTTATGGCATTTATATTACATAACATATGAGGAGCTGCTCGCATGTGACGTCACAAAATTGAATTTTAAACCTCATAACTTATTCTTCGGTGGATTTTCTCCAAACCTTCATTAATAGGTTTCTATCATTTTTCTGCTTTTATTAAAACCAACTTGAGGTCATGGTGAACTTTCCCTTTCATATCAAATTTTCATCCAGTTTTGCGATGGAGGTATTTTAGTTGGCAAATGTATCACTTTCTATGACAGTTTTGAAAGATTCTGGCGGGGGTGCCAATTTAAGAACCCCATACAGCGAAGACTGATATCACAACTCTTGAACGGTCTAGCAAAAATTGTTTCAGATTGTACAGTTTCCTTTTCTAATTAAATTGCTTGTACACACATACATGTATCTTACCTACATTTTCCTTTACCTTCGTTGAATTTGGTCTCAGAGAAAAAAGATACTTATTTCCTAAAACATCTATAGAAACAAAAACAAGGCTATAGTTAGTCAACAGGATAAAAAGGGGGTGCACCTCCTGCGTCCCCGAAAGAAATGATCCGCACTATCATTGCTCTCCATTTATCCATCTACTGACAACGAAGGAGCAAGGCACGGAAATAATATGCCAAAGAAAGGAACCATCTATACTCTCTATTCATGAAACCTGCACCTGTCAACATGGACCAGGTAGCGTGTACACCACTTTTTTCTTTTATGCAAATGTTACTGTGCACACAATGTTGAAACTCTATACCTTCGATTAACTTAAGAGAGTGTAATGGATAGGCCTTCTTTATTATTCACACAGACTATTGTCCTGGAAATATGACAAAATGGTTGACATTATCAATAAGTCTTATGCCATGAACCCAACGGTTACTAAAAGCCGAAATTAAGCTAATTACATCAGTGAATTTCTGACAGGAAACGTATTCTCTTTGTTATTATCTCATCAAACAAGTAACAAGTTCCAGAATCCATCTAACCATTGAGGAATATACATAGAATACGTTACAGCGTGTCATACTCTACAACTGGAACTCTTGTTTGGCCAAACAAAAACACTACGAGTAATCACGATTGCAGGAAGAAGAGGAAGAAGAAGAAGAAGAAGAGAG